>CM038214.1:372845201-372943158 GCA_021442155.1 Cymbidium sinense | reverse complement strand
GCCAATGTGGTGCCAACAAGATTAGGTTTTAATTAGGCTTAATTAATCATTTTAATGGTCAAACTTCTAAAAATCATAAAAAATCATAGAGAAATAAAAAATGCAAATAAATACTCATTTTAAAGGTATTTCAAAGGAGAATTAATTAAAATGATCTTAACTAATTTTGAATAATTAAGTTTAATTAAGATTTAATTATAAATTAATTAGCTTAATTACTCTTTAATTACTTGAGCAATTAATCCCAAATTTTATGGGTTAATTTAATGGATGACCTCTGGCTCCCATGATTTTCTTAGGATTTATTGCTCACTTAATTAGAAAAATTGACTAATTAAACCTTAACTACTCTTTTAAGTTAATTAATGATTAATTAATCCCATGAATAGTAATAAATTGGTTAATTAAGTTTATTAATCATTGTTCAACAGGAAGTGAACTAAGGAATAGGGTTGGAACCCCTTCCCTAAGTTCATTTCAGCCTTTTTAAAATGAAATTAATTAAAATTTAATTAATTAATTAAATCACTTAATCAAATTGAAATCATAATCACATCGACCTTAATTAAATCATGGGTAGATCTTTAGGTGTTTAATAACCTAAAGGAGTTTAATGAAATTATGGTTAGTCCACATGTGTGGAAAACCATAAGAGTAATTAATTAAGTCCCTTAATCTAATTAACTATTAATCATGAGCCAATTGCATTAGGCCCTTTTATTTCCTAGATCATTACAAGTTTATTTTCCATGCATATCATGTTGGCTCATAATTATTTAGTTAATTACTTTAAGGTGACATAGGTATTAATTAATTCATCTAATTAAGGGTTCAACTTAATTAACCCATAAAATCAACTTAATTACATTTCCTTAAATTAAATCAAATCACTAATGTGGGAATGGGTTTAAAACAATAAGTGATGATTTCTCTTCTCCTCTTTAAATCAGATCAAATCCAAAACTTAATTAATAAAGAAGCTTTGGTTTGCTTTAAATAATCTTATTTGATTTGATTATCCTTAAGAACTAGTTTGGTTGAATGAATCACATGCTTATGTTTGATTGTTCTCTTTCAAATCATGTTAAATTTGGTATGTCATTTGAATTCATGCATCCAACTTTTCAAAATCAAGTAAAGTAAAATGGATGTTCTTTATGTAAGTTTGCATGTGTTGATTTAATGTAATATATGTGTGGCTATTATCACTATTAAATCAAATGTATTTTCAAAAGCTTATAAATGAATAATAATATGTGTTATGATGCTAGTTATAAATACATAAGAAATGCATGTGCTTATAGCTTAAGTGTATGAATGTTGAGTTCTTTTTCCTCTATTCATGTGTTGATTTATATAAGATTGAATGGTAATGGGTATATAGTCTGGACATCCTGGGAACACAAGGCTTTAGCTAGCCCCAAGGAGGTCATTTGATTACCTCACTTCCCTGGTTTAACAATGGCACGTACCCATTTGATTTCATTTGTATGTATTTCAACATTAGAATTTGGATAGAGCTTTAATTCATATATATAAATGATTCAATAAAAAATATACAATCTTTGCATGGTTTTATTTTCCCTCATTTATGTATACATCCATGTGTGTCCAAGAAAAGCAAGTATATAGTCTGGACATCCCAAGAATACGAAGCTTTAGTTAGCCCCAAGGAGGTCATTTGATTACCTCACTTCCCTAGTTTAACAATGACACATATGTTTCTATATCTTTGTACATGTATATTTATATGCTATTAGTGAATGAAAATCCTATTTTACATTAAAATTGCACGCATTCATAATTGACTAAGTGGTTGAATTAATTGGCCATATGATTTGGAGCTACTTCCTATGTTCATGTATATGAATTTACATATGTTTAAATGCAAATGGGTATATAGTGACATCATGAGAATGGTTTTAGCTAGCTCCAAGGAGGTCATTTGATTACCTCACTTCCCTAGTTTAACAAGACATGCCTATTTAATTTCATTCTTATGTCCTTTTTGTATAAGAATTTGGATAAAGTTTTAAATTAATATATTTAAATAATTCAATCAAATAAAATATAAATTAAACATACACATACATTCATCATTTAAGTGTACTAAAATATGTTGCATGTATAGATACACTTAAGATTAAATCATACATGTTACATGTGATGGAAAGGAATGATTTAATATATGTCATGTGGTAGTAATTCAATTAAATTAATCTTAAGATGCCTTTCATTTTGAATAGATTATTTAAAGTGAACCTAAACTTAGATTAATTAAATCATTTAATAAGCCATTCACTAAAGAGAACTAAATCAAATTAATATACTTTAGAAAGTTACTTAAGGTAGGGATGAAAGAGCAATCCTCTTTACTCTCTTTATAACACTTAGTTGCTAAGTGTAATCAAATGAAACAAAGAAAACAAAATTAAAATTCTCAATCAATTAAACTACTTCAAGTGAAATCAACCTTTCATGTTAAATTGAATCATTCTACACTTAGAAAATACAACACTAATGCCTAACAAGACTTACTCACAAGCCTTAATACACACATTAGAATTAAGTCACCACTTCTAGCTCTAAGTTATGATGGTGTATGATGTGATGTATATTTTATGTTTTATGATGTATTATTTTAGATTGATGTTAGTGTATGTTTTATAGATGAATGATAGGCCAATATTTGTCTAATCATGTTTTCTATAAGGGATTATGCTTAAGGGATGCTTAAAATAAATGTGAATGCTTTTGTAGGTTGCTTAAATCTTAAGCAAAATCCAAGTGGATAATACTGTGCTAAGTCCAAATTATAAATACAACTACTGGGATTATATATATTAGCTAACCTCTTATAAGTGTTGTTAGATTTACTTTTCCCACATAAATGTAATTTTGCAAATAGGAATTAGGATTAGTGCTATGGGGATTAGATGAGCAAGGGCAAGGTTTTGTCCTGGGGTGCCCTGTGATGCCTTTGAAGCAAGCACCATCCAAATCAAAGAAGGAGCCAAATCAAAAATGGAGATATGAAGAAAGAAGACCACCATAGCATTTAATAAAATTATAATTATTCTTTCAAATTCTAGGTTGCATAAGGGTAGAGCTTGGCTACCTATCTTTTCTCTCTTGGTTATAATACCAATAAGATCATTTTATTTTATGATAGTTTATATAATTGTTTGATGTTATGTTTACATTATGCATTAGATGACATGCTTTTCATAGTTTTTAAATGATTGATGCTTTAATATGTGGTTTGGATATGATTAGGCTCTTAGGATAAAATAACTTTTCTACCAACTAATCACTCATAACTAAATTTTAAACAACTCATAACCTCATCATAAAGCCTAAGACATAAATAAGATAATTAAAATATTTAGCAACCCCTTAGCTATATGGTTGTATGTTTCATCATGCATGCATATTCTTCTCTTAACATGAAGGATCTCCATCCTTGCATGATAAAGGAATACTTCACGTGAGGGCATCCCTTATGGTGGAGAACACCTTCTTCTAGTTGATTTGACCCATAACCTATTTCATCATGCATTTAGGCATAAGAAATCCTAAAGCCTCTCAAAATGAAGTGTCTAAAATGAATTAAAATTTAAAAAAGATTTTGCATCTATAAATTAAGTCATATGCTCATACCACTCATGCTCTAGTATCTTAGGGAGTGTGTTTAGGACTTTAGCCTCTTTCTAATTAAATAACTACCCTAGCTATCTTTCAAATCATAAACTAGACTACATGGTTTTAAAATCATAGGAGGAGTTAGCCGATGGCAACTCTAGGCAGTTATAAGTCTAGAAGTCAGACAATTTATTCTCTCTTGTGGAGGTAAACCCTTATGTCCACCTGTATCTTAGATTTAGGTCTTTTAGCTCATACTAAAGCTCTAGATTTAGGATCTGAGGTAGCTATTTCTTCGTGCTACGAGCATAAATCTCACATCTTAGTATTCCCATAACCTTGTGTTGGTGGATTATAAGCCCTAGTAATCTAATTAAATTTCAACTAAAACATATAAATCTCCTCAACTTCAAAATTATAAAGCCCAACTATAAGATAGATTGGAATGCTCACTAGCTTCCTACTATCATGAGCATTTTACTTATTTCATTTGATTCAAAAAAATAAGTCTTCTGAACTTTCCCAATTGATTTTCTAAATACAACTAGTCCTTTGATTGTCTAACCTTGAAATCTTTGGAGATGATAATGTCTACTTTAATCAGAGTATTCTTAAATTACATTTCTAAGATGTAATAACTATGAGGTTTGCCTCCATAGGGAACTTGAGAATCTAGTTTAATATAAACCTTACTTTATTCATCCATGTAAAGTGGGAAAATCTATGTACATTAAGACTTATCATGCCTAGAGTCCTTATTATGTAATTAGTCCATTATTTGGTGATGCCTTTATCTTTGAGATAGTATATCATACTCAATGTTGTACCGATAAAAGTATATACATAAAAAATAAACACCACATGGCCCTCTCGCCTTGTTCATTGAATCCTCTCAACATCATCCTTTCTTTTTTGAGTTTGGAGATATTGATCATCAAGAAGGCAAGGGTTCTTAGATCAAAATGTTGATTGATACACCTGGGTCAACTAGAACTGATACTTGTATATGCCAACATCCACTAAATAAAGAGGATGCGCCATCCTAGAGTAAGTCTTCATTGTGAATATAACTCTAAGATGTCCTTTGAGTGGCATGCCTCCTCTAGTAGCACCGAGCTAAGCATATCTCTAGTCAAGTAAGGCTTTGATTAGATTTCTCATCTCTTGGATAAGACAAGGGTGCCATATATGCTTAACTTATCTAAACTTTGGTGAGCTAGACATTGTAATCAACTCGCTTGGTCCTCCACAAGCATAAAGTGAGCATCCTATGGAGGGACATCTACTCACTAGAACCAATGACTTGCTACCTTCCTAAAGGTGCTACCCTGAGGTAGAACTTTACCAATAGATTGACTTGACTTCTTGGAATGATGAGCTTGTGGGAAGTTCCACCTTCTCATCAGGCATACCTACAACTTCTCCTATGGGATCATCAGAGTCAGTTGACTCCAAGTCAATCTCAAGAGGTGAACCTGATTGATTTAGAGAAGGATAGTCTGACTCTGAATAAGAAAGGAAAGGATTGAATACTAAAGCTATTATTTTATTAGACTGAGAGCTTTCAATAGAATAAAATAAAGAGTATCAGTAGACAATATATAAGTAGAATCGCTTTCATTAATTTTCTTTAGTGGAAGTACATGATAAAAAAATCAAAAGTAAGAGGAGTAAGGATTTAGTGCCCTTATCCATAGATACACCGCTACTAGTAGAAGAGGAGCTAGAAGAGGTGGTACTGCAATGGTGGATGGAGTACTAGACTATGGTGACTAATGGACTATCCCGCAAGTATGGTGAGCTATCATCTTCACACCTCCCCGAAGTTGTCTTTAAATAGTAAACCTTTCTTGGTGTTAATTTGAGTACTTGTGCACCGCAAGGAAAGCTTGATCTTAGAAATGATCTTTTAGAGGTTCGGATAAAGAGATATCCTAACCTTCTTTAGTCTTAAGAGGATGACAAGTATCCCCAAGAATTACTGTAACCTATGGTTGTTCTAATAAGTATTATTTAGGGATAACTATGGCTCCTAACTTGTAGTGTGCCTGCTAGTCCTTAAAAGTGATACAATCTTCTAATACATGGCCAAACATTGGTAGGTCACCTAGGATCATCGCCTTTCCTCCCTCTTAAAGATTGTAACCTGAAAGTCTTTTCTTGAGATTCTTAAAGATTTTCTAACTACCTCCCTCTTGAATGAATATGACTTATTGAATATATTAGTAAGAGTAGGTGGAAAGTAGCAACCTAGTGATGAATATGAATACCAAACTACCTGAGATGGTGAAAATGGTCAAAATTATTCCCAATGATGGCCAATAAAAGAAGAGGTGAAATGGATCAAGCTTGTGAGCTCTCAATAACCTAAATCCGCTTTGTCCACTAACACAACTATCCCTTCTTCTCAAACACTTATGGTTTGGGCCTAGATGATTGGTCTAAAGGGCAACCTGTTCTTCCTCTTGTAGGCTAGCCCTTGTTGATTAATTTCTAATATTTGATGGTAAAGCCCTTAAGCATGAAGGCGACTAGCCTGGATATTTTGAGAAAATCTCAATGGCATGATGTTTACAACTGTGGTTCCATTTGAAGCTCAGTTGACTTGAGAATCTAATCAATAAGGGACTTGTTGAGTTTCCATTTCTCTATAATGAAATCACCTACACTCATCCTCTGCTGAGCTCCAGCAAACCTCTTGATGAAGAGGTGCACTAACTCACTAAAAGCCTTCACCAAACCGTTGGGCAGTTCGTGTACCAATCAAATGCAACACCTAACATACTGCTAACGAAAAGGTAGAAGAGGAGTGCATTACTATCATCGATGTTGCAACAAATACCTCTCTAAATGTGCAATGTGTTATCATGTGGCATAAACCCAAATAAAAAAATAAAACTAAAAAAAAACCTAAACCTAAATAAACAAAATAAAATAAACATAAACCTAAACTAAAATAAATAAAAACCTAAACCTAAATTTAAAATAAATTAAATTTAAACCTAAACTAAATAAAATAAAATAAAATAAATAAAAAAATAATCTAAAACTAAACTAAAATAAACCTAAAATAAAAAACCTAAACCTAAACCTAAAAAAATAAAATAAAAAACCTAAACCTAAACCTAAAAAAACTAAACCTAAAAAAATAAAATAAAATAATACTAAACAAAAAAAAAATTAAATCCTAAACTAAAAAATAACTAAATTAAAAAAACCTAAACTAAAATAAATAAACCCAAAATAAATAAACTAAACTAATAAAAATAAAAAATAAACCTAAATAAAAAAAAAATAAAATAAACTAAATAAATAAAAAAATAAACTAAATAAACTAAATAATAAACCTACCATACTTAATTAAAAAAAAACTAAAAAACCCTAAAATAAAAAAACCCTAAACCCTAAATCCTAAACTAACCCTAAAATAAACCCTAAACCCTAAAATAAACCTAAATGCTAAACAAAACCCTAAAACATTAAAATAAAAAATCCTAAATAATAAACCCTAAATAAATAATAATAAACCTAAATAAATAAAACCCTAAACTAAACTACTAAAATAAACCTAAACCCTAAACTAATAAACTAAAACCTAAACCTAAACTAACCATAAAATAAAATAATAAAATAAATAAACTAAATAAACTAACCTAAAGCCTAAATAAAAATAACCCTAAACTAAAATAAATAAAAATAAATTAAACTAAATAAAACTAAACTTGAAATTTTAAAATAAAAATAAATAAATCTTAAATAAACCATAAAAATAACTTAAATAAATAACCTAAACCCTAAAAATTAAATAAAATAAACCCTAAATCCTAAACCTCCTAACCCTAAAATAAAACCAAAAATCCTAAAAGCATAAACCTAAAACCCTAAACCTAAACCCTAACCCTAAACCCTAAACCTAAATCATACCTAAACCCTAAACCTACACCTAAAGTAACTAAAGAAATTAAAAAATAAACCTAAACCTAAACCTAATAAATCTAAACCTAAACATAAACCCTAAGAATAAACCTAAAAAACATCAGCATAAATAGATAAAAAAAATCATAAATGGTATATAAAAATATGGAGGTGGTAACAATGGTGGTTATAAAATAAGAGGTTATAACATGGTGGTATGAGGGAGAGATATATCATGGTGGATCGCTACTGAGATAGGTAGTTAAACCTAAACTAAGAATGAACCTGCTTATGGAACTGTCTTTACGAGAGACTAATCAGGGTTAATTTGCTCTATTGCTCATTTTTATCTATGTCATCATGTGTCTAAAACTTGATGTGTTACTTGGTTGATGAAAGAAAAAAGAAATGTTGAATCTAATTTGTTCTCCATTAAAAATAAAAAAATAAAACTTAAAACCCTAAACTATAACTAACAATAAACCTAAAAAAACCCTAAACCCTAAACCATAAACCTAAACCTAAATAAAATAAAAAAAATAAAAATAAAAAACCCTAACCATAAACCCTAAACCCTAAAATTAACCTAAATAAACCTAAACCTAAACTAAACCAAACCCTAAACCTAAAAAACTTAAAACCTAAACCCTAAATCCTAATCCATAAACCAAAATAAAATAAAATAATAAAATAAAATAAAACCTAAACTAAACCTAAACCTAAACATAAACAAAAAAAATAAAAAACTAAACTAAAATAAAATAAATAAAACCTAAAGTAAACTAAAAATAAAAAAACCTATAAAATAAAAACTAAACCTAAATTAAAATAAAATAAACCTAAAATAAAAATAAAATAAAATAAAAAATAAAACCTAAACCTAATAAATAAACCTAAAGATAAAACCAAAAAATAAATAAAAAATAAAACCTAAACTAAACCTAAAATAAAAAAATAAAATAAACCTAAACTAAGTTAAACTAAACTAAAATAAATAAACTAAACCTAAACTAAAATAAACAAAACCTAAACCTAAACCTAAACAAAATAAAATAAACTAAACTAAAAATATAAACTTAGTAAAAAATAAACTAAAATAAACCTAAAACCTAAACATAAAAAAAAATAAAAAAAAACCTAAACCTAAACCTAAAAAAAAAAAAAAAAAATAAACCTAAAAAAATAAACAAAACTAAAATAAACTAAAATAAAACTAACCCTAAACCTAAACCTAAAAAAAAAACTAAAATAAAACCTAAAATAAATAAATAAAACTAAATAAAAATAAACCCAAATAAAATAAAATAAAATAAAATAAAATAAAATAAATAAAAAGATAAACTAAATAAACCAAATTTAAAAAATAAAAAAAATAAAAAACCCTAAACCCTAAATCCTAAACCATAAACCCTAAACCCTAAACCCTAAACTAAACCCTAAACCCTAAACCTTAAACCCTAAACCCTAAAACTAAACCTAAACCTTAAACCAAAAACTAAAAAAAATCTAAAAAATAAAATAAATAAAACCTAAACTAAATAAAATAAAATAAAATTAAATTAAATAAAACATAAACCAAAACTAAACCTAATCCTAAACCTAAATAAACATAAAAAAAATAAAAAAAAAAAAAAAGAAAACTAAACTAAAGTAAGATAAATAAAACCTAAACTAAACCAAAATAAAAACTAAATAAAATAAAAGCTAAACCTAAAATAAAAAATAAATTAAACCTAAAATAAAATAAAATAAAACTAAATAAAACCTAAACCTAAACAATAAACCTAAAACAAATAAAAAAAAAAAACTAAACCCTAAACTAAAAAAAAATCTAAACTAAATTAAAAAATAAAATAAACCTAAACCTAAACTAAAATAAACTAAACTAAAATAAATAAAACCAAACCTAAACCTAAAATAAACTAAACCTAAACCTAAACTAAATAAAATAAAATAAACTAAAATAAATCTAAACCAAAACTAAAAATAAAACATAAAATAAACCTAAAATAAAACTAAAACCTAAACTAAAAAAAAATAAAATAAAAAACCTAAACCTAAATGTAAAAAAATAAATCAAAAAACATAAAAATAAAATAAAATAAAACTAAACTAAATAATAAACCTAAACCTAAAAAAAATAAACTAAAATAAGAAACATAAACTAAAATAAATAATCCTAAAATAAAAAAATTAAACTAAATATAAATTAAAATAAACCTAAATAAAAATAAATAATAAAAAACCAAAATAAATAAAAAATAAACTAAATAAACCTAAACCTACCACTTTACTTAATTTTTAAAAAATAAATAATAATAATAAAAACACTAACCCTAAATAACTAAAATTAACCCTAAACCCTAAACCTAAACCCTAAACCTAAACCCTAAACTTAAACCCTAAACCCCAAAAATCCTAAACCCTAAACCCTAAAACCCTAAACCTAAAAACCCTTAACCCTAAAACCTAAACAAAAACCCTAAACCTAAACCCAAAACCCAAAATCATAAACCTAAACATAAAACCTAAACTCTAAACCCTAAACCCCAAAGCTCAATCCTAAACCCTAAACCTAAACCCTAAACCCTAAACCCTAAACCCTAAACCCTAAACCCCAAAACCTAAATGCTAAATAAAACCAAAATTTAAAACCTAAACCTAAGCTAAATAAAACCTAAAAAATAAAATAAATAATAGAACCTTAACCAAAATAAAATAAATAAAATAAAATAAAATAAAACCTAAATTAAAATTGAAACTTAAACCTAAACCTAAACTTAAAAAGAAAATACTAAACTAAAATAAAATAAATAGAAACCTAAATAAAACTAAAAAATAAAATAAACCTAAAAATAAAAATAAATTAAACCTAAAATAAAATAAAATAAAATCTTAAACATAAAAAATAAACCTAAAAATAAAACCTAAACCATAAACTAAAAAAAACCTAAACCTAAAATAAACTAAACCTAAACCCTAAACTATATAATATAAAATAAACTAAAATAAACATAAACATAAACTAAAAAATAATACGTAAAAATAGTCCTAAAATAAAAACCTAAAATCTAAACCTAAAAAAATAAAATAAAAACCTAAAAATAAAAAAAATAAAACCTAAACCTAAAATAAAATAAAAAATAAAAAATAAATTAAAAAATAAACTAAACTAAACCAAAATAAAAAAACTAAAATATATAAACCTAAAATAAATAAACTAAACTAAATAAAATAAAATAAACCCAAATAAAATAAAAAAATAAAATAAAATATAATAAATAAAAATAAATAAATAAACCTAAAATAAACCTAAACTAAACCCTAAACCCTAAAAAAATAAAACCTAAACCTAAACTAAATAAAACCTAAAAAAATAAAATAAAAATAAAACCTAAACCTAAAAAAATAAAATAAAAATAAAACTCAACTAAAAGATAAGCCTAAACTTTAAAAATAAACTAAATATAAAACCAAAAGTAAAATAAATAAATTTAAAATAATTAAACCAAACTAAATAAAAATAAAATAAAAAATAAAAAAAACCCAAATAAATAAAAAACAAACTAAATAAACTAAATAAACCTAAACCTTCTGGTTTACTTAATTGAAAAAAAACCTAAACCCTAAATTCTAAACCATAAACACTAAACCCTAAACCCTAAAACTAACCCTAAACCCTAAACCCTAAACCTACAACCCTAAACCCAAAACCCTAAACCCTAAACTAAACCCTAAACCCTATATAAAACCCTAAACCCTAAACCAAACACTAAATAAACCCAAACCCTAAACCCTAAAACCTAAAAATCCTAAACCCTAAACCTAAACTAACCCTAAACCTAAAACCCTAGACTAACCCTAAACCTTAAGAAATGATAAACCATGAAAATATCAAACTAGGCTCAGATAAATAAAAATTATCCTAAAATCTAAACTGGTGGATATGGACTGGTAAAAATGGTTATGGACAATGAGGTTAAATGGTGGTGGTGGAGGAGATAATATGATAAAGCTTGCTATTAAAGGATTAGGAGAAACTAAGAATGGCCAATCCGACTGCAAAAATGTCTTTACATTAAACATTCTACTTATCTAGGGTTTTAATTTTCTCTATGGGTGCTCATTTTTATCTATGTTGTCACTTATCTTAGAAACTAGCTTGATAAAATAAAAAAAGAAATGTTGAATAATTTCTTCTATATTAAAAAAAATCTTAAACGCCAAACCCTAAACCCTAAACCCTATACCCTAAACTAAAACTTAAATCCTAAACTTAAAACCTAAACCCTAAACCCTAAACTAACCTCGAACCCTAAACCCAAAACCCAAAACCTTAAAAAGCTAAAAACCTAAACCTAAACTAAATAAAACCTAAAAATAAAATATATAAAAAAAACCTAAACCAAAATAAAATAAAAAAATAAAATAAAAACTAAAATCTAAAATTAAAAAAAATAAGATAAAATGTAAAACTAAACCTAAAATAAAAATAAAGTAAACCTAAAACAAAATAAAATAAAAACTAAATAAAAACCTAAACATAAAAAATAAACCTAAAATAAAACTTAAAAATAAATAATAAATAAAACCTAAACCTAAACTAAACAAAACTAAAGCTAAAAAATAAAATATAATTAACAAAATAAAATAAACCTAAACCTAAACTAAAATAAACCTAAACCTAAACTAAATAAACTAAACCTAATCCTAAACCTAAATTAAATAAAATAAAATAAAAAAAATAAACCTAAACCTAAACTTAAAATAAAACCTAAAAATAACTAAAATAAAACCTAAAACCTAAACCTAAAAAAAATAAAATAAAACCTAAACCTAAACTAAAAATAAGAAATAAACTAAACCTAAAAATAAAATAAAAAATATAACTCAACTAAATATAAACCTAAACCTAAATAATAAATAAAATACCTAAACTAAAATAAATACACCTAAAATAAATAAATTAAATAAAATAAAAAATAAAATAAAAATAAACCTAAATAAAAATAATAAATAAATTAAATTAAAATAAATCAAAGATAAATTAGATAAACCTAAACCTACTAATTTAGTTAATATAAAAAATCCTTAACTCTAAATCCTAAACCCTAAACCCTAAACCCTAAAACTAACCCTAAACCCTAAACCATAAACCCTAAACACAAAAATCCTAAACCATAAATCTTAAACTAACCCTAAACCCTAAACCCTAAACTAACCCTAAATCCTAAGAATTGGTAGAGCCTTGATGGCAGGAACATCACTGTCAACTATGCTCAATCTAGATGTAAAGCGCTATCATAAAGGGGATCTAAAGTGTTGGTGGATATGGAGTTGGTGGTCAGTAGTGGTGGTTATGGAGGATGGAGAGTGATAAAGTTGTGGTGGTGGAAAGAGATTAGGGTTATGATGGGGATCCTGCCACTGAGAGTGGTCTGATGGGAACTGGAGAAACTAAAGAACGACTGATTCGATCTGTGCTTATAGAACTATGTCTTTATAGTAGAGACAGTTCTACTTATCTAGGGTATTTGATTTGCTCTATGGGTGCTCATTTTTAATCTATGTCATCGCTTATGTCATAAAAAACTTGGGGTGCTACTTGGTTGATGAAATAAAAAGAAGGAATGTTGAATCTAATTAGTTCTCTATTAAAAACCTTAAACCCTAAAACTTAACCTACCTACTTAAAAAAAACCTAAACCCTAAACCCTAAACCCTAAATCCTAAGCCTTGAAGCCTAAACCTTAAACCTTAAACCTCAAACCTACAACCCAAAACACTAAACCATAAAAAATTGTAAACCCTAAACCCTAAAAAAACCTAAACCTAAACCCTAAACTAACCCAAAACCATAAACTAAACCCTAAACCCTAAACCTAAACCCTAAAACCAAAACCCTAAACCCTAAACTAAAATAAACCCTAAATCTAAACCTAAACCTAAACTAACTAAACCAACCTAAACTAAAATAATTAAAACCTAAACCTAAACCTAAAACCCTAAACCCTAAACCATCAAAACCCTAAACCCTAAACCCTAAACCATAACCCTAACCCTAAACCCTAAACCCTAAAACCTTAAACCCTAAAACCCTAAAACTTAAATCCTAAACCTTAAACCCTAAACCTAAATCCTAAACTAAACCCTAAAATGTAAAACCTAAACCTAAACTAAATAAACCTAATAATAAAAAAAAATATAAAACCTAAATAAAATAAATAAAATCTTAACTAAAACCAAAAAATAAACCTAAAAATAAAATAAATTAAAAATAAAATAAATTAAAGAAAATAAAAAAGAAAAAAAAAAACTAAAAAAATAAAATAAACCTAAAAAAAAAAAAATAAATAAAATAAAAACTAAACATAAAATAAAAATAAAATAAACCTAAAAAAATAAAATAAAACTAAATAAAAACCCTGACCTAAAAAATAAACATATATATAAGAAAAAAGTAAAACCTAAACCCTAAACTAAAAAAAACCTAAACCTAAAATAAAATAATAAAATAAAGAAAATAAATAAACCTAAACCTAAACTAAAATAAAATAAAATAAAATAAAATAAAAAAAGAAAACCTAAACCAAAAAAAAATAACCTAAAATAAACCTAAAATTAAACCCTAAAAGCTTAACCTAAAAAAAAATAAAATAAACATAAACAAAAAAGAAAACCTAACCTAAAAAAAAAATAAAATAAAAATAAAACTAAAAAAAAATCTAAACTTAAAAAAAACAAAAAAAACATAAACCAAAAAATAAATAAAATAAACTAAATAAAATAAAATAAAATAAAGTAAACAAAGATAAATAAAAAATAAACTAAATAAACCTAAACCTACTGGTTTACTTAATATAAAAAAATCTTAAACCTAACCTAAAGCCTAAACCCTAAACCTAAAAACTAACCAAACCCTAAACTAAACCTAAACACTAAACCCTAAACCTAACCTAAACCTAAACCCTAAACCCTAAAATCTCAAACCCAAACCCTAAACAATAAACCCTAACCCCTAAACCTAACACTAAAACCTAAACCCTAACCCTAAACCTTAAACCCTAAAACCTAAAAACCTAGAAACCTAAACTTAAACAAAAGAAAACCAATAATAAAATAAATAAGAAAACCTAAACCTAAATAAAATAAAATAAACTAAAACCTACACTTAAACTTAAAAATAATATAAAAATAAAATAAACTAAAATAAAAAATAAAACCTCAACTAAACTAAAAATAAAATAAACCTAAGAATAAAAATGTAAATAAAATAAAACTAAAAAATAAAATAAAATAAAACTAAATAAAAAGCTAAACCTAAAATAAACTAAAATAAATAAAAAGTAAAACCTAAGCTAAACTAAACTAAAATAAAATAAAATTAACAAATAAAATAAACCTAAACTTAAACTAAAATAAATAAAACCTAAACCTAAACCTAAAATAATCTAAACCTAAACCTAAACTAAATAAAACAAAATAATCTAAAATAAACCTAAACCTAAACTAAAAAAATAAATAAACCTAAAATAAAACCTAAAAATAAAAAAACCTAAACCTAAACCTAAAAATAAAAAAATAAACCTAAACCTAAAAAAAAATAAAATAAAATAAAACTCATCTAAAAAATAAACCTAAACTTTAAAAATAAACTAAAATAAAAATCCAAAGCTAAAATAAATAAATCTAAAATAAATAAACTAAACTGAATAGAAATAAAAAATAAATCTAAATAAAAATAAAAAAATAAAATAAACTCAAATAAATAAAAAATAAACTAAATAAACCTAAACATATACTTAATTTAAAAAAACCCTAAACCCTAAAACTAACCCTAAACCTACAACCCTAAACCTACAATCATAAATCCGAAAACCCTAAACCCTAAACCTACAACCCTAAACCCTAAACTAACCCTAAGCCCTAAATCCTAAACTAACTCTAAACCCTAAACCCTAAGAATGGGCAAAACCTTGATAAATAAACATCAACAACAAGGCTTTTAGATAAGGAAAGGTGGAACAAATCAGGTAATATGGAGGTGGTGTTAGCAATGGTGGTTATGGAGGTGGAAGCGATGGAGGTTACAACCATGGTGGTGGTGGAGGGAGAGATAATATGATGGTGGATCTCACTACTTGAGAGGTGGGGTGGTTCAAACTAGAAAACTAAGAATCCAATTTGATCTACTTCTTATGAAATTATGTCTTTACAATAGACATGGTTGTACTTATCTAGGGTTTTTAATTTTCTCTATGGGTACTTATTTTTGATCTCAATCATCGCTTCTGTCTTAGAAATCTTGGGGTTCAACTTGGTTGATAAAATCAAAAAGAAGGAATGTTGAATCTAAATTTATTCTCTGTTAAAAATAAAAAACCCTAAACCTAAACTAAAACTTAAACCCTAAACCTAAAACCTAAACTAAACCCTAAACCCTAAACTAACCTAAACCCTAAATAAACCTAAACCTAAACCTAAAAAACCAAAAAGCTAAAACATAAACTTAAACTAAATAAAACCTTAAAATAAAATAAATAAATAACCTAAAAAAAATAAAATCTAAAATAAATAAACCTAAAATAAATAATTAAACTAAATAAACATAAACCTAATTTACTTAATTAAATAAAACCCTAAACTTTAAAATACTAAACCCTAAACCCTAAACCCTAAACTTTAAAATACTAAACCCTAAACCCTAAACCTGAACCTAAACCTAAACCTAAACCCTAAACCTAAACCGTAAACCTAAACCTAAACCCCAAACCCTAAACCCTAACTAAAACCTAAACACTAAAACCCTAAATTCTAAATGCTAAACCCAAAACTAAAACCTAACCATAAACCCTAAAACCCTAAAGTAACACTAAACCCTAAACTAACCTAAACCCTAAAATGGAAAAAACCTAAAAAACATCAAACTACCTAGATGGTGGAGGCAAAGGCGAGGTGATTATAAACATGGGGATGGAGGTGGTGGATATGGAGGTGGTGGTCAGTAGTGGTGGTTACGGAGGTGGAGGACCGACGGAGGTTACAAAATGGGTGGGGAGGGAGATCGGGAATATGATGGTGGATCAAAGAGTGGGGTGGTTATGAATTGGAGAAACTAAAGAATGGTCGATCCGAACTATATGGAACTATTTTAAAAGAGATGGTTCTACTTATCTACAATTTTGATTTGCTCTATGGGTGCTCATTTTTTATCTATGTCATCACTTATGTCTTAGAAAACTTAAGGTGCTACTTGGTTGATGAATCGAAAAGAAGAAATGTTGAAAATGAATTTGTTCTCTATTAAAAAAAAACCCTAAACCCTAAATTAAAACTTAAACACTTAACCTAAAACTTAAACCCTAAACCCCAAACCCTAAACCTTAAACCCTAAACCCTAAACTAACTAAACTCAAACCCTAAAAGCTAAAACCTAAACCTAAACTAAATAAAATAAAAAAATAAAATAAATTAAAACATAAACTAAAACCTAAACCTAAACCTAAACCTAAAATAAAATAAAAAATAAAAAAATAAAATAAAAAATAAATAAAAAATCTAAAAAAAAAACTAAAAAATAAGAACCTAAAAAATAAAAAACTAAACTAAATAAAAAAATAAAATAAACCCAAAATAAAATAAAATAAAAATTAAATAAAAACTTAAACCTAAAAAATATTTAAAACCTAAAATAAATTAAAATAAAACCTAAACCCTAAACTAAAATAATAAACTTAAACTAAAATAAATAAAAAATAAACAAAATAAAATAAACTTAAACATATATTTAAAAATAAAACCTTAAAAAAACCTAAAATCTAAACCTAAAAAAATAAAATAAAAACCTAAACCTAAACCTAAAAATAAAAAATAAAACCTAATCCTAAAAATAAAAAATAAAATAAAACTCAACTAAAATAAACCTAAACCTAAAAAAATAAACTAAAATAAAACCTAAACTAAATAAACCAAAATAAATAAACTAAACTAAATAAAATAAAAAATACACCTAAATAAAAAATAAAATAAACTCAAATAAATAAAAAATAAATAAATATAAATCTAAAATTTACTTAATTTTTTTTTAAAAATAAACCTAAATCCTAAACCATAAAACCTAAAACCCTAAACCCTAAACCCTAAACCTAAACCTAAAACCCTAAAAACCCTAAAACCCTAAACCCTAAACCTAAACCTAAAACCTTAAACTCTAAACCCTAAATAAACTAAACTATGATAAATAATAAAACCTAAAACCTAAACCTAAACCTAAACCAAACCTAACTAAATAAAACTAAACCTAACCCAAATAAACCTAAAGCATAAACTAAACCTAAATAAATAAACCTAAACCTAACCCTAACCTAAACCCTAAACCTAAAAACCTAAAACCCTAATCTAAACCTAAAATAACCTACACCATAAAACCTAAACATAAAGCCTAAAAAAACCTAAACCCAATCCCTAAACCTAAACCCTAAACTCTAAATCCTAAACACTAAACCCTAAACCTAAACTAAATCCAACCTAAACCCTAAACTAAAACTAAACCCTAAACTCTAAACCTAAACCTAAACCTAAAACCTAAACCTACACTAAAACCTAAAATAAAACTTAAACCTAAACTAAATAAAACCTAAAAATAAAATAAATAAAAAAACCTAAACATATATAAAATAAAATAAAAATAAAATAAAATAAAAATAAAACCTAAAACCTAAACTTAAACTTAAACTTAAAAATAAAATAAAATAAAAAATATAAATAAACTAAAATAATATAAATAAAAACCTAAACTAAACAAAAAAAATAAAAAACCTAAATAAAATAAACTAAAATAAAAATAAAAATTAAAACATAAACTAAAAAAAATAAACCTAAAAATAAACCTAAAAAATAAAAAAAAAAACCTAAACCTAAAATAAAAAATAAAATAAACAATAAAATAAACCAAACCTAAACTAAATAAACTAAACCTAAAATAAACTAAACCTGAGCTAAATCTAAACTAAAAAAAAATAAAATAATCAAAAAATAAACCTAAACCTAAACTAAAAAAAATAAAACCAAAAAAATTAACCAAAATTAAAAAACCTAAACCTAAACTTAAAAAAAATAAAATAAAACATAAACCTAAACCTAAAAATAAAAATAAAATGTAAACCTAAAAAAATAAAATAAAAATTGAACTCAACTAAAAAAATAAACCTAATCCTAATAAATAAATAAATAAATAAAATTAAACTAAAATAAATAAACCTAAAATAAATAAACTAAACTAAATTAAAATAAAAAATAAACCTAAATAAAAAGAAAAAAATAAAATAAACTGAATAAAACTAAACCTACCAGTTTACTTAATTTTTTTAAAAAAACCTCAAACCCTAAATCCTAAACCTTAAACTTAAACCCTAAACCTACAACCCTCAACCCAACCCCCCACCCTAAACCCTAAACACTAAAACCCTAAACCTAACCCTAAACCCTAAAAAAAAACCCCAAATATTAAACCCTAAACTAAAACCCCAAAACCTAAACCTAAACCTAAACCTAAATCCTAAACCCTAAACCCTAAAACCCTAAACCCTAAACCCTAAAACCATATACCCTAAACCCTAAAACTTGCAACCCTAAACCCTAAACACTAAACCCCAAACCCTAAACCCTAAACCCTAAACCCTAGATGCTAAACTAACCCTAAATCCTAATCCTAAACTTTGAATAAAGATGTCCACAGGAGTAGATCTAAAGAATGAGCTAATCCTAACATAGTTGTGGTAGCTAAAGAAAATATTTTTAGGAGACTTTCTCTTGACAATTAATGATTTGAATACCCTAAACCCTAACCCTAAATCATATCATAATACCATATATTATAATATAATGTAGCATCATATATTTGAGCATGTAATAATGTGTTTTTCAATGTTATAAGATGTTTTGAAATGTTTTAGTATATTATGGTATTGTGTCCTATAGTCTGTATTAATATAAATCATAAAAATATTGATTTAATAAATTAGATGATGAAATTTGTTAAATTTGAAATGGAAATTAGGATGTAGTACCAAAGGTGTGCTACACCACTATCTAATAAGTAATATTGTATGTTCAAAATAAATATTATATGTTGTAGCATAGTATAGCATCATATATCATAATATATTATTTTGCACATTTTAAATTCTTTTAGTATTTTATGATCATGCAATCGAGCCTACACTAGCATTATTTATAAAAATGTTGATTTAGACTTTAAAATGGTGGAATTTGGCCAAATTCATTATAGGTAGAGCATGACATCATAATATATTATTCCAATTTAAAATATGTAAGTGATACTGACTAAAATATATAGTTTTTCATTATTTAGACAAATTTTATGATTTTTTATCTTAAGCAATCCCTTGTGATGTGATATGCAAGTAATATAATATATATAGGATGCCATAACATAGTGTAGCATCATGCATTAAAAGCATACTATTATGTATTACTACTTATTGTTTAGCATATTTTAGTTTGTTATAGTATGACGTAGTAGGGTTTGTATTGGTATAATTCATAAAAATGTTGATTTATAGGCTGAGATGAAGGGATTTGGCCAAATTTAAGGTAAGCTTTTGGGAACATCATTGGGGGTGTGATATGGTGTGTCATTTAATCAAAAGAATGGGATTTTGCATCCAAAATAAATATTCATTTTCAACCAAATTTTATAAATTTTTTGCTTAAAGTGATTCATTTTAAGGTGTAATGTAAGATAATATACTATATGAAAGCATATTAAAATATAATGTACATAACAATATAACTTCACATATATATGAATGTGGTGGTGTGTTACTAAATGTTATTGTACATTTTAGTATGTTTTAGTTTTACAATAATACATTGGGAAAACTCACAAAAATGTTAATTTGAAGGTTGAGATGGAAGAATTTGGCAAAATTCATGAAACACACCAAGAAGCAACACCAAAATTATGCTATTTTGTACCATTTCTAATAGAAAAATAACAATTTTACAGCCAAAATAAACATTATTAATATTTTGAGAAAATTTTGTTATTTGTTCCTTTTAAGTGATTCTAATGAGGTGTAATGTTAGACAATATATTAAATTATAGCTAATTATAATATAATATAGTGTGTTGATTCACACTATAATATGTTTAGCATGATATTGTATAGTTAGTTTGAGCGTGCACCATCACAAATCATAAAATGTTGATTACAATATTAAGATGATGTAATTTGAACAAATATATTGTCAGGCTTTTGGTTGAACTATTAAAGTTGTGCATAAGAGAAGAAATTAGATTTAATGAGAATTCCATGTCATGGACATGGAGAGAGATCTGCTAGGGGATCACACATGCATTGGACATGACATGTGAGGGGTCTATGTGAAGGGCATAGAAGAAAAAAATTGTGAGGATAAGGTTCGAATTTGATTTGATTATATGATTTATGGAAAGAAGATTCATGAGGATAAGAATCTATAATCACTAGGGATTAAGATCGAATTGACTTTAATTTGTTTTATTTTAATTGATGTGGAGGCACATACTAGATATGGATCTTGGGATGTATATGAATCTTCCAGGGGAAGTAGTTCAGCTATCCAGGGATTGGAATTTGAGTTTGATTTTATAGATTTGTTTGGGGATGTATCTACTAAGAATAAGAGTTTTGTTGGATTTATTTGATTTAGACTCTACTAGGGGAGTTGGTTTAATTTGGCTCCATTAGGGAGGTTGGTTTTGAATTTCATTTGTTTGCTTGAGTTGTTCATATATGATTTGGGGCTCCATTGGGGAGAAGGGTGTGATTTAACTCCACTAGGGAAAATTAGATTAGGTTTAATTTAATCTGAGTTAATGTATGGACCATGTCGGTGTGCAATAAACCCATTGAGAAGGGGCTATATAAGCCTAGACCTATCTCAGGTTTACAAATCTAAAGGGATAGTCTACCAGCTATGGGTAGAGCTAGCCAACCTAAGGGGTTGCCTTTCGATGTGCAATGGCTATGCTAGGAAGAAGTTGTAGCAGACTTACATCTTCCAAAGCAAGAAAAAATCCCTGGGGTGACCTGTTGGATGCATAACAAATCAAACCTGACTTAGGGTGACTACTGAGTGAATTCCACTAAGGACTTATGTCAACTAAAAAGTAGTCAAGATTAATTTTATTTTAATTTCATGTGATTTGATATGGTTTGTTTGGTTTAGTTTGATTTCTAATTGAGGGAATATCTATTGGCATGATGAGATCAATCAAATTTAATTAATTTAATTTATGGACCATGTCGGTGTGTGATGGACCCACTGAGAAGGGGCTATATCGGACTTGTCCTATCTCACATTTACAAATCCAAAGGGATAGACTAGTGGCCATGGGGTAGAGCTAGCCAACCTAAAGGGTTTCCTTTTGGTGTGCAATGGCTGTGCTAGGAAGAAGGCATAGCAGACTTACATCTTCTAAAGTAGGGAACAATCACTGGGGTGACCTGTTGGTAGCACAACAAATAGAACCCGACTTAGGGGCGACTATTGAGTGAATGCTGCTGGGGACTTATATCAACTCAAGAGTAATCATATAATTCCTATAGGGAGTTTTGCTGACACTGCCCTAAAGATAGGATGCCTGCTTAGGAAAAGGTACCTCTATGGGTGTCCTCCTAATCCTTAAGTGAATATATATATATTTTGTTTTTATTTTTGCGTGGACCCAATTGGTGTACGAGGGATCACACTGAGAAGGGGCTATGTCAGCCTTGACCTATTTCAGATTTACTAGCCCAAGGGAGAATCTACACATCCAGAGGACATATTCTCCAACCATAAGGGTGGTTATTAAGAAAGGGGAACTATCCAATCTGATAGTAACCCGGGTAGTGTCTAAATGGGGTCAAAGGATGTGATCTAAATATAGTGCTGTTGTGGGGAGTGTAATGCTAGGGCATTATCCTGAGCCTTGGAAAAGAAAACCTATAGGTTTTTGATGGCTAACTCAAAGAGAAAGCATAGTAGACTTACATCTACCATGAGTGGTGTATCTATCAGCATAGTGAGAACCAACCAACCTAAGGTGTCTGTCGGTGTGCAATGATCAATCTGAAAAGAAAGCATGCATGCTTACAACTTTCTAAGCAGAATTGATCATCGAGATAGTTTATCATCCATGGGACATATGCTATCTAACCTAGAGCAAAAACTAAGCGGGGAGCCCCGAGGAAGGACTGAACGCACACTTAAAGTAATCAAGAGGGAAGGAGCCACTAGGGGACTTATCCTAAACTTCAAATATACTCGACCCAATTAGTGCATGAAGGTTAATCCAAGAACAAATTGTGGTAGACTCACATCCTTAAATGAAGCCAACAGGTAGCTTACAGCCACGCAGAAGGCCTACCAAACTAACAAGGCACTCATCGATGTGTAGTGGCTGTAAGGAAGGAAAGTGTAGAAGACTTACATCCTCCAAAGAAAGAAGACCATTGGGGTGACACACTAGCAGGGTAGCTGACCTAGAGTAGCTACTAGTGAGTGCTTTGGGGGTTATCTCAACTCGAGTATCGAGATAAAAGATATGTGTTATTTTATATGTTTATGTGTAGTTTTGGTTTATGTTGTGTCGATAAAGAATAGGACACCGCTCAAGTTTCTTACACCTACCCTAAACACATCATGGCGAATTCATAAATAAGAATACTTTTAATATAGAAGAGATTGAATTCAAATAATATTTTCATTGATGATAATTATTTTCAAACATGATTTATAATATTTCTTTAAGTAGAGCCCACTGATTGGAAGCACTAGGCGCTCCATATGATTAATAAGCTAATAAGATTCTCATTGGTAGGCCTTCTCTATGGGAAAAGGGCCTTCAAGTGGTTCAAACTTGCCTCCCATCTTACAACGGGCAACAATCAGTCTCCTTAGATCTAAAATAAGCTCTCCTACTTGAAAAGTTCTAAGACAGACCAACTTATTGTGAGCTTGAATCATTTTAGCTTTCTTTAACTCGATGTTTTGGCATGCCTGCAGGCATCTCTCCTCCAAACCTTTGAGCTCTTCTAATCACAACTTGACATTCTACTCTATTCTGATCTTGCTACCCATAACTATCCTTAGTGATGGGAGTTGGACTTCTAATGGTAGAACGGCTTAGGACTCATACACTAAGGAGAAAGGAGTAGATTGAGTTGGAGTTATATATGTGGTGTGGTAGGCCCACATGGCTTCAACTAACTGCTTATGCCACTATCGCTTGTTATTGTCGAGTGTTTTCTTCAGTATTTGGATGAGAGTTTTATTGAAAGCTACTGTTAAGCCATTTTCCCTCGGGTAGTTGATGGTAGAATATCTCCAATCTATGAAGTGTCTCTGGGCAAAGTTATTGATCTCGGTCTGAATGCTCATTATTATAATTTGAGGCACTCCAACCTATATATGATATTGTTCAAAAAATTGGAGCACATGCTTATGACCTCTTTGAGCGAATCAACTTCACCCATTTAGAAAAGCAAGTGTAGCCTAAGATGAAGATGACTTGGAAGAAGGAGGACCAATCAGACCCACTATGTCGGTACCCCAACACTCGAATGGCTATGAGGCCAATGTAGGATGTATAATGTGGGGTGGTTGGTGTAGGACCACACCGTGTATTTGACATTGGTGGCATTGCCTAGTCTTATACATGTAATCTTTGATCATCGACAGCAAGTAGTATCCTAGTCTCTTGATCTTGGCTTTCCTCTTCAGACAGGATTGGTTGTGTTGACATAATCCTGAGTGTACCTTGGTCACAATCTTATGAGCTTCATGATTATCTAAATAATGTAACCACATATGGTTGAAAGGCTGTCGATACAAGACTCCATTCGCAAGAGCTTATGAAAATGCCCTCTACTTCATATGATGGGCTTGAGACTTCTCTTGAGGTAGTTTGCTTTTATTTAGGTAATCCATGAATGGTTGCCTCCAATCAACTCCTTATCCTTCTTGGAAATGGCAACCTCCCTTCAAGAGAGTACTTTTGATGAGTTCAATAATAAGGGATAAGATTTATCTATTTTGGACCTTTATTGATATGGACTCATCCAACATGCCAACTCCTGCAAGCTTGGCTAAAGCATACACTACGATGTTCTCTCCTCAATGAATCTTATAAATGGCAACCTCTATGATTTGGGCCAATGACTCCATGGTGTACTTGTGGTAGTGATGGAGCTTGGGCTATAACCTTATAGGACACATCAATTTGGTGGATAACTAGTTGAGAATCCCTAAAGATGTTGATGTTCTAGATGCTTAGAGTAGCAACTAACTCCAAACTAGCAATCACAGCCTCATATTTGGCTTCATAATTGGTCCAATGATTAGACAAATAATATGAGAATCTCATCACATCACGGTCTAGAGTTAAGAGAACTATTCCTACCCTTACTTTAGATTGTGGTTCATCCCCTCTTTGAGAGGAAGCCGCACCATCAAAGTACATCTCCTAGAAGTGAATTCTAGTATCCCCTAAGTTCATGATTTGTTCAACTGGGAGATTATCACTAAGGGGAGAGTCAGCAAGAAGTGGGTGTGATGCTAAGAAATCTGCTAGCACTTATCCTTTCACCACACGGAGGGGTATGAAGGTAATGTTAAACTATGAGAGGATCATGGACTGTCATGCCAACCATCCGGATAACAATGACTGTATCATGAGATGTTGTGGTGGATTGATCATAGAGATAAAGTTCACCTTATGAGGAAGCATGTATTACTGTAGCTTTTGGGATGTAAAGATTAAAGCTAGGCAATGATTCTCAATGGGTGGATAATTAGCCTAAGTAGGGAAGATGGTGAGATAGTAGAGTGCATTTTCCTTCCCTTCATCATTGTTTGGGCCAACAAAGTACCAAGGAGTCATCTAACAAAGTGTAAAGTATGAGCGGCTTGCCGGGATAGGGCTACTAGAATCGGCCATCGTAATGCTTGATGTCTTGAAGGCATGCTCACACTTGCCATCCCACTTGAACTTGGCATCCTTTTTGACAAGTGTTGAGAATGGTTGACATCTTCCGATAAGTTGGATATAAAGCATCTTAGATACTCCAACTACCCTTGGAATGATCTGAGTTGAGTTAAACTTTAGGGGGTGAAATTTCTAATATCGCCTTGTTCTTCTTTGGATCAATTTTGATTCCCTAGTGTTAGACAACAAACCTAAGGAATTCCTTTGAAGCTACTCAAAATGCACACTTCGGGGGGTTCATTTTGAGGTTAATTTGTCTTAACTATTTAAAAACTACTCTCAAGTCAAAGAGATGGTCTTCCTTTTCTCTACTTTTGACCATGAGATCATCGACATAGCATGCTAGTATATAACATCAGCATTTTTAAGGCTGAAAAGTATTACCTTATAGTAATAGATTCCAATTGGGGGTTCTAAAAGCAGTGTTTCTTTCATCTTGGGGCCATCTTTATTTGTTATATCTGATGAGCCATCCATGAAAGAGAAGACTGCATGAGATGAGGCAATGTCCACCATCAGCTCTGAGATTGGTAGTGGAAATTCATCTTTTCGACATGCCTTATTTAAATCCCTAAAATTGATGCATATGTGAATTTGACCATTCTTTTCTTAACTGGGATGATGCTGGCTAACCAAGTAGGGTATTTTTTTTTTGGATGAAGCTATCGATCATTTTGACTTCATGAATGACCTATTGTTCTATGTCTAATCACATGCGTCTAGGAGCTTGCTTGATAGGGTTAGCAGTATGCTCTATTGCTAGTTTATAGACTTCTATGTCAGGAGCCAATCGAAGCATCTCTTCATAACTCCATGCAATGCAGTCCTTAAACTCAGTCAATAGCCTAAGTCATTGGTTTTAATTTCATTCAATAAAGAACAGATGTATGTCGGGTGTGGATCTTCTTCAGTTCCTAAGTTGATTTCCTTGAGCTCATCAATGGTTGACTTGATCTCTTCTTCAAACTCTGGCGGTGCATCTTTGACTTCAAAATCATCTCGTTCATCTGAAGTTTTTAAGCATAGCTCCTCATATGAGTTAATGTGATTTGAAAAGAATTTATCAGATTCCAAATGATTGGTGATGACTAAGCAGTAATCGTCATCATTGACTGGACCCACTGTACTGAATCCTAGTCTAGGTCTTGATTGATAGCTTTCACATTTGTTCATCCATATTCTTTCAAAGTAGTCTGACCTACACTTTGACCAAGTATGTGGGATTAACCATTTCTTTGCTAAATTATGAACACAAGGCAAGTACCAATCAAAAGATAATTCTATTGAATCTTTATATGAATCATCCTAAAGTTCTACATCAACTTCTTGACTTATGGATCATGCTCCGAGAAAGAACCTCTAAGTCTTCACACCTGTGGATGACTTAGGGGCTTCCTTAACTACCAAACCCTCTACTTTTTAAGAGGAAAGTGGGGTTAGAGCTAAGGTTCCCAACGGATGCCTAACTATTTCACATATAGACTTGGATACACTTATGCTTTGCTTTGGAGCCCGGTCTTCATTGCTATCTGGCTCAAGTGTCACCTCCAAGAGAATCTACTACTGAGAAGAGTTGGCTGGTGTGCTAACCATATAAGACTCATTCTATGAGATAGATTCTAAGTCTATATGGATAGCAGTTGTACACTTAGTAACTAAGACATATCTTCTATTGGGTGGCCAATAAGAAGATTTTCCACCCCTGGCATTTCCTTTGAATTGGCCTCTTCTTCTACCTAGTGGAGGTCAGTTCATCCTACCCATATGTTCGAATGGAGTAACAAACTATGGGTGGAATCTAATGTCAGGCTCCACTTCCTCCTCCAAGTCTATTTATGCTCCTTTTTTTTTCTTTTTCATTTTCTCTTTTCTTTTCTTTTTCTTTTTCTCTTTCCTTTTCTTTTCTTTTTCTTTTTCTTTTATTTTTAAACTTTGGCCAAGTTTGCGAGAATAAACTTGTTGATTTTGAGGGAGGTAGTAAGTCGTATCCTCATATATGCTGACCTCATGAATTATAAATGGCTTAAGATATACTTTGACACAGGAGACAATCCCACCTCTCACGAACTTCATACACTGATGTAGAGAGGATGAAACTATGTTGTTCTCATGTATCCATGGTCTCCCAAGCAAAGCATTGAAAGATGTATCTAAGTCTATAATGTGAAACTTGGCTTCAATCTTCCAATCATCTATCTCCAAGGGAAACACTATGGAGCCTAAGGCCTGTTGACCTTACTTTTAGAGTGCGGATTCAATATTTCCATCTTAAACTTAAAAGTCTTCTATACATTAAGACTTCCCTAGTCATAAGACACATCTAACAATTAGGTAAACACTTAACCTAAGATTAAAGACTTAGAATGGTTTAACCATAGGATTAGGTTATGCTTTACGGACTAGGATAAACCACCTAACCTACAACCTAAATTCAATCCATGTCCACCTTCTCAAACCAAACCTCAAGTTAAATTCAAACATAAAATTCAAATCCAAATCCAAACCCAAATTCCAAAACCAAATGATTGAATCCCATGATCAAATCAAAACTTGAAACCCTTGCATATGACCTATAACATGGACTTAGCAAAAAATTAATCCAAATCAATCCCAAATCAATTGATTTTCTCATAATCAATTTATATCTTCAATCATCTTCCTAAATATAAATCAAATCTACATTCAAATGATCAAAACAAAATCAAACTAAATCAAATTAAATCAAAATTTCTAAGCCATATGACCTATCCCATGGACATAGCCAAATCTTAATCCAAATCAAGTCAAACTCAATTGATTTTCTCACAAATCAATCATATTTTCAATCATCTTCAGAAATTTAAATGAAGTATACATTTAAATATCAAAACTAAATCAAACTAAATCAAAATCCAAACCTAAGCCACATGACCCAACTCCATGGACTTAGCCAAATTCCTTCATTGCAAAACCCAAATTCAATTGATTTTCTCATGAATCAATCATACCTTCAATCATATTTCCAAATTTAAATGAAATCTACAATCATCAAGCCAAACCAAAATCAACCCAAGTCAAACCCAACTTAACCTTTTGACTTGAAATGTTCAAATGAACCAAAACCCATTTGAACCTAAGAATTGAATTTTTATATCTATCCAAATCCATATATAAACTCAACTAAATTAAACTTAACCCAAAATTAAGCCAACTAAACCTAATTGGTCCACTTGACCCAAAGTCAATTTGACCTATTTGAGCTAAGTTCTAATCCTACCCAAATTGGATTGAACCAAGCCAATCAAAACCTCCCTTCATGATTGTTGATTAGGTTTATCAATTGTCAAATTTGGTCAAACCAAGTCAACTTAACATTTGACCAAGTCAACCCCTTAACCCATATGAACACAAACTAGCCAAATTACAGCCTAAGCTAAATGCCTTGAAACTAATGATTCATACCAAATCAAAATCAATATTTGAATATGACTTGACCTACAATTGAGTCAAACCAAACCCAATTGGCCCTCGTGACTCAAGTTGACCCAAATTGACCTAAGACCAAATTGGGTCAAATCAAAATATAAACCAAATTGATTGAAACCAATGGCTAAAGTTCATTCCAAATTGATTATTGAATTTAAACATAGCCATGATTGGACCCAATTCACCTAAAATAAAATTGACCTAAAGGTTCAAGTTGCCCCAAAAATAAAACCAAATCCAAATTAAATGAAACCAAATCGCAATAAAATAATAATTAAATAAAAACCTAAACCTAAAAAATAAACCTTAAAATAAAACCTAAAAATAAATACAAAATAATACCTAAAACTTAAACTAAAAAAAAACCTAAACCTAAAACAAAAATAAAATAAATAAAATAAAATAAACCTAAACCTAAACTAAACCTAAACCAAAACCTAAACTAAAAAATAAAACCTAAAAAAAAAACTAAAGTAAAAATCTAAAACCTAAACCTAAAAAAATAAAATAAAAACCTAAACCTAAACCTAAAAATAAAAAATAAAACCCAAACCTAAAAATAAACTAAAAATAAAAGTCAACTACAACATAAACCTAAACTATAACCTAAACCTAAAAAATAAACTAAAATAAAAAACCTAAACTAAAATAAATAAACCTAAAATAAATAAACTTAATTAAAATAAAAAAATAAACCTAAATAAAAAATAAAAATAAAATAAACTAAAATAAATAAAAATGAACTAAATAAACTAAATAAACCTAAACATAAACTTAATTTTAAAATAAACCATAAACCCTAAATCCTAAACTCTAAACTCTAAACCTAAAACTCTAAACTAAATAGTAAAATAAACTAAACCCTAAACCCTAAACCCTAAACCCTAAATCTTAAGCCTAAAATCCCTAAACCCTAAATAACCCTAAAAAAAATAAACCAAAGTAACTAAATAAATTTAAAATAAATCTAAACCCTAAATGAATAAACCTAAACTTAAACTTAAGCCTTAAAATGGGAAAATACGACATGACATCACCATCAATAAAATCAGATCCTAAAGGCGATGTGGTGATTATATTATGGTGGGGATCCGGAGACTGGATATGGAGGTGGTGAAGCAAATAAACCTGGTTAAACCGTGGTGGTGGCTGGGGAGAGATCTATGAATACTCAAAAGATGGGGTGGTTCCGATAACCGGAGAACTAATGGTCGATTCGAACCCTTATGGACTGTCTAAAGAGAGATGGTTCTACTTATCTAGGATTTTGATTTGCCCTATGGGTGCTCATTTTGATCTAAACGCTATGTTTTGAAAACCTACTTAGTTGATGAAATTGAAGAAATGTTGAATAATTTCTTCTATGTTAAAAAAAACCTTAAACCCTAAACTAAAACTTAAACCTGAAACCTAAAACCTAAAGCCTAAACCTTAAACCCTAAACCCTAAATTAACCCTAAACCCGAAACCCTAAAAAGCTAAAAAGCTAAACCTAAACTAAATAAAACCTAAAAATAAAATAAATAAATAAACATAAACCAAAATAAAATAAAGCATAAACATAAACTAAAACCTAAACCTAAACCTAAATCTAAACCTAAAATAATAATAAATAAATAAACTAAACTAAAATAAATAAAACCTAAACTAAACTATAAAAAATAAAAATATAAATAAAAAATAAAAAGTAAGCATAAAATAAAATAAAATAAACCTAAAATAATATAAAATAAAAGTAAATAAAACCTAAATTAAAAAAATAAACCTAAAAATAATTAAAATAAAAAAACCTAAACCAAAAAAAAAAAAATAAAATAAAAATAAAATAAACCTAAGCCTAAACTAAAATAAACTAAATTAAAATTAATAAAACCTAAACCTAAACCTAAACTTAAACCTAAACTAAATAAAATAAAATAAACTAAAAATAAACCTAAACCTAAACTAAAAAATGAAACCTAAAAATCTACCTAAAATTAAAACTTAAAACCTAAACCTAGAAAAATAAAATAAAAACTTAAACCTAAACTTAAAAATAAAAAATAAAACCTAAACCTAAAAAACAAAATAAAAATAAAACTAAACTAAAAATAAACCTAAACCTAAAAAAATAAACTAAATTAAAAAACCTAAACTAAAATAAATAAACCTAAAATAAATAAGCTAAACTAAATAAAAATAAAAAATAAAATAAAAATAAAAAATAAAATAAACTCAAATAAATAAAAAAATAAACTAAATAAACCTAGACTTATTGTTTTACTTAATTTTGAAAAAAAAAATCCTAAACCCTAAACCCTAAAACTAACCACAAACCCTAAACCCTAAACCACCAACCCTAAACCCTAAACCTGAAACCCTAAAATCTTAAACCCTAAACTAAATCCTAAACCCTAAACCCTAAAACCTAAACCCTAAGACCTAAACCCTAAACCCTAAATCATAAACCCTAAACCCTAAACCCTAAATCATAAAACCTACAACCCTAAACCTAAAACCCTAAACCCTAAATCATAAACTCTAAACTAATCCTAAACCCTAAACTAACCCTAAACACTAAGAATGGGTAGAACCTTGAAGCCAGGAACATCACTTTCAACTAGGGTCAGTCTAGATTTGCGGTGGAGGCAAAGATGGAGGCGGCGATTATTGCAATGGTGGTGGAGGATCTGGAGGTGATGGTCGATGTGGACGTGGTGGTCAAAGTAGTGGTGGTTTTTGAGGTGAGAGGAGCAACGAAAGTTACAACCGTGGTGGTGACAGAGGGAGAGATCGGGGAGATGATGGTAGATCCTGCTACTCGAGAGGCAGGGGTGGTTCTGATGGAAATTGGAGAAAATGAAGAATGATCGATCTAATCTACTACTTTTGGAACTATGTCTTTACAATAGAGATGGTTCTACTCATCTAGGGTTTTTGATTTGGTCTATAGGTGTTCATTTTTTTTCTATGTCATGACTTGTGTCTTAGAAAACTTGGGGTTCTAGTTAATGAAATCAAAAAAGAAATGTTGAATTGAATTTGTTCTCTAAAAAAATTCTAAACCCTAAACCCTAAACTAAAATTTAAACCTTAAACTTAAAACCTAAAAACCTAAACTCTAAACCCTAAACCTAAACCCTAAACTAAAACCATAAAACCATAAACCCTAAACCCTAAACCCTAAACCTAAAACCTAACCCTAAACCCTAAAAAACCTAAACTCTAAACACTAAAACTAAACATAAAACCATAAACCATAACTAAACCTACAACCTAAACCTAAACCCTAAACCCCAAACCCTAAAATGTAAACCTTAAACTCTAAACTCACCTTAAACCCTAAACCCTAACCTTAAACCCTAAACCCTAAACCTTGAATAAAGATGTCATTAGGAGTAAATCTAAAGAATGACCTAATCATAACATAGTTATGGTAGCTAAAGAAAATGTCTTCAAGTGAATTTCCCTTGACAATTAGAGATTTAAATACCTTTAATCCTAACCCTAAATCATGTTATAACAAAATATATTATAATATAATGTAGCATCATATATTTCAGCATGTAGTGATGTATTTTTGGATATTATAAGATGTTTTGAAATGTTTTAGTATATTATGGTATTGTGCCCTATAGTATGTATTAATATAAATCATAAAAATATTGATTTAATAAATGAGATGATGAAATTTGTTAAATTTGAAATGAAAATTAGGTTGTAGTACCAAATGTGTGCTACACCACTTATAGTCTAATAAGTAATATTTTATGTTCAAAATAAATATTATATGTTGTAGCATAGTATAGCATCATATATCATAATATATTATTTTGTGCATTTTAAATTCTGTTAGAATTTTACAATCATGTAGTAGAGCTTACACTAGTATTATTTATAAAAATGTTGATTTAGACTGTAAAATGGTGGAATTTGATCAAATTCATAATAGGTAGAGCATGGCATCATAATATATTATTTTAATTTAAAATATGTAAGTGATAAGACTAAAATATATAGTTTTTTATTGATTAGACTAATTTTATGATTTTTTTATCTTAAGAAATCACTTGTGATGGAGTATGTAATATAATATAATATAATATGTTATAGTGTATTATAATATAGGATGCCATAACATAGTGTAGCATCATGCATTATAGCATACCATTGTGTATTACTACTTATTGTTTAGCATATTTTAGTTTGTTATAGTATGATGTAGTAGAGTTTCTACTAGTAAAATTCATAAAAATTCTGATTTATAGGCTGAGATGATGGGATTTGGACAAATTTATGGTAAGCTTTCGGGAACATCATTGGGGGTGTGCTATGGTGTGTCATTTAATCAAAAGAATGAAATTTTGCATCCAAAATAAAAGTTCATTTTCAACCAAATTTTGTAAATTTTTTTACTTAAAGTGATTCATTTTAGGGTGTAATGTAAGATAATATATTATATGAAAGAATATTGAAATATAACGTACATAATAATATAACTTCACATATATATATGAATATGGTGGACTGTTACTAACGTTATTGTACATTTTAGTATGTTTTACTTTTGTTATAATACATTGGGTCAAAACACACAAAAATGTTAATTTGAAGGTTGAGATGGAAGAATTTGGCCAAATTCATGGCACACCAAAATTATGCTATTTTGTACCATTTCTAATAGAAAAATAATAATTTTACATCCAAAATGAACTTTATTCATATTTTGAGGAAATTTTGTTATTTGTTCCTTTAAGTGATTCTAATGAGGTGTAATGTTAGACAATATATTAAATTATAGCTAATTATAACATAATTTAGTGTGTTAATTCACACTATAATATGTTTAGCATGATATTGTATAGTTAGTTTAAGCTTGCACCATCATAAATCATAAAATGTTGATTACAATGTTAAGATGATGTAATTTGAATGAATACATTATTAGGATTTTGGTTGAAGTATTAAAGGTGTGCATAAGAGAAGAAATAAGATTTGATGAGAATTCCATGTCAAGGACATGGAGGGAGATCTGCTAGGGGATCACACATGCATTAGACATGACATGTGAGGGGTCTATGTCGAGGGCATAGAAGAAGAAAATATGTTAGGGATAAGGTTTGAATTTGATTTGATTATATGATTTGTGGAAAAAAGATCTGCTAGGGATAAAAATCTATAATCCACTAGGGATTAAAATTGAATCAACTTTAATTTATTTGATTTTAATTCATATGGAGTCATGTCTACTAGAGATATGGGCTCGACTCCACTGGGGATCGGGTATATGAACCTTCCAGAGTATGTTGGCTATCTTGGGGATTGGGATTTGAGTTTGATTTCATAGATTTATTTGGGGATGTATCCACTGAATAAGAGTTTGGTTGGATTTCTTTGAGACTCTATGGGAGTTGGTTTAATTTGGCTCGACTGGGAAGGTTGGTTTTTGAATTTGATTTATTTGCTTGACTTGTTTATATATAATTTGGGACTCCACTAAGGAAAATCAAATTGGGTTTAATTTAATTTGAGTTAACATATGGACCCTATCGGTGTGCGATGAACCCACTTAGAAAGGGTTATATCAGCTTTGACTTTCCTCATGTTTATAAATCTAAAGGGATAGTCTAGTGGGTAGAGCTAGCTAACCTAAGGGTTTCCTTTGTGTGCAATGATATGCTAGGAAGAAGGCATAAGACTTACATCATCCAAAGTGATGAATAACCAGGTGACCTAAATGCACAAAAATTGAACCTTACATAGGTGACTATTGAGTGAATGTCTGGGGACTTATGTCAACTCAAAAGTAGTCGATTAATTTTATCTTAATTTCATGTGATTTGATATGGTTTAGTTTAATTTTGAATTGAGGCATATCCGCTAGATGTGAGCTCGTCAAATTTGATATTTATGGACCATGTTGATGGACCCACTAAGAAGGGCTATATCGAACTTGTCCTATCTCGATTAACAAATCCAAAGGGATTCTAACGCTATGGGGTAGAAGCCAACCTAAGGGATTTCCTTTAGTGTGCAATATATGCTAGGAAGAGGCATACTTACATCTTCTAAAGTAGGAAAAAGGGGTGACCTATTGGTAGCATAACAAATCAAACTCAACATAGGGGTGACTACTGAGTGAATGTTGTTAGGGACTTATATCAACTCAAGAGTAGTTGGCGATTCCTATAGGGAGTTTTATTGACACTACCTTAAAGATAGGATGCATGCTTGGGAAAAGGTATTGCTAGGGGTGTCCTCCAAATCCATAAGTGAATATATATTTTGTTTATATGTTTGTGTGGACCCTATTGGTGTGCGAGGGACCACATTGAGAAAGGGCTATGTCGGCATTGACCTATCTCAGATTTACTAGATAAATGGGAGAATCTGCACATCCACAGGGGTGGTTACTAGGAAAGGGGAACTATCCAATCTAATAGTAAACCGTGTAGCATCTAAATGGGGTCACAAAGGACGTGATCCAAATATAGTGTCCACAAAGGAGGTGCTGCTAGGGGTGTTATCCTGAGCCATGGAAAAGAAAGCCTATATGTGTACTGGTGGCCAACTCAAGGAGAAAGTGTAGCAGACTTGCATCTACCATGAGTGTTGTATCCTAAGGTGTGAGAACCAACCAACCTAAGGTGTATCCATCAACATGAGTGGTGTATCCATCAGCATAGTGAGAACCAACCAACCTAAGGTGCTCGTCGGTGTGCAACGATCAATCTAGAAAAAAAGCATGTAAGTTTACAACTTTTCAAGTGTAACTGATCATCAGGATAGTCTGTCATTGGTGGGATAGATGCTATCTGACTTAGAGATACTACTAAGCGAGGAGCCCTGAGGAAGGACAGGACCCAAACATGAAGCAGTCAGGAAGGAAGGAGCCACTAGGGGACTTATCCTAAACATCAAATATACTCAACCCAGTTAGTGGACGAAGGCTAATCCAAAAAAAAGCATAGGAAGCTCACATCCTCTTAAATGAAGCCAACATAAGGTTACGCCACGCAAAGAAGGCTTACCAAACTAACGAGGTGTTCGTCGGTGTGCAGTGGCCAAGTAAGGAAGGAAAGTGTAGCAGACTTACATCCTCCAAAGCAAGAAGATGACTAGGTGACACACTAACAGGGTAGCACGTTAGCCCGACCTAGAGCAACTACTGAGTGAGTCTCACTTGGGGAATTATCTCAACTCAGAGTTGCCTGAGATATAAGATATGTATTTATTTTATATGTTTGTGTGTAGTTTGTGTTTGTATTGTGTCGATGAATGATAGGATATGCTCAAGTTCTTTACACCTACCCTAAACACACCATGGCGGATTTGCAAATAAGAATACTTTCAACATGGAAGAGATTGAATTCAAAATGGAATTTTCATTGATGATAATTATTTTCAAACATGATTTATAATATTTCTTTAAGTAGAGCCCATTGATTAAAAGCATTGAGTGCTCTCCCTTATGATTAATAAGCTGATAAGATCCTCCTTGGTAGGTCTTCTTTATGGCAAAAGGGCCTTCCCAAGTGGGTTCAAACTTTCCTTCCATCTTACATGCTCAGTCCCTTTAGAACTAAAATAAGCTCTCCTACTTGAAAAGCTCTAGGACAGATCAACTTGTTATGAGCTTAAATTATTTTAGCTTTGTACAAGGTTTTGAACCCGTGCCTCCCTCCAAACCTTTGAGATCTTCTAACCACAACCTGGTGTTCTACTCTGTTGTGATCTTGCTACCCACAATTATCCTAAGTGATGGGAGTTGGACTTCTAATGGTAGAATAGCTTCATACTCATACACTAAGGAGAAAGGAGTAGACTGAGTTGGAGTTCTATATGTGGTAGGCCCACAAGGCTTCAACTAACTACTCATGCCACTGCCATTGTTATCGAGTGTCTTCTTCAGATTTGGATAAGAGTTTTATTGAAGGCTTCGCTAAGCCATTTGCCCTCGTGTAGTTGATTGTAGAATATCTCCAATCTATGTTGTGTCTCTGGGAAAATTTGTTGATCTTCGTGCTCTTGAATTTAATAACATTATCAGATGTAATTCATAAAGGCACTCTGAACCTATATACAATATGGTTCCTAAAAAATTGGAGCACATGCTGAGTTATGACCTCTCTAAGCATAATCGCCTTCACCCATTTAGAAAAGTAGTCAGTAGTAGCTAAGATGAACTGATAACCCTTAGAAGAAGGAGGATTAATCAGACCCACTATGTCAGTACCCCAACACTCGAATGGCCATGAGCCAATGTAGGATGTAGAATGTTTGGTGGTTGGTGTAGGACCACACCGTGTATTTTACATTGGTGGCATCGCCTTGCCATATCCATGCAATCTTTGATTATTGAAGGCCAATAGTATCGTAGTCTCTTGATCTTGGCTTTCATCTTCGACGATTGGTTGGCTCCACATAATCCTGAGTGTACCTCAGTCATGATCTTATAGGCTTCATGCTTGTCTAAACAAAACCACATATGATTGAAAGACCCCGTATAAGACACCATCCACAAGAGCATAGGAAAGTACTCGCTTCATCGATGGGCTTGGGACTTCTCTTGAGGTAGTTTGCCTTTATTTAGGTAATCCATGAATGGTTGCCTCCAAACTCCTCATCCTTCTTGGCAATGGCAACCTCCCTTCAAGAGAGTACTTTTTGATGAGTTTAATATCAATAAGGGATAATACTTATCTATTTTGGACCTTTATTGATATGAACTCATCCTGCAGACATGCCAACTCCTTGCAAGCTTGGCTAAAGCATTTGCTATGGCATTCTCTCCTCAAGGAATCTTATAAATGGTAACCTCTGGGATTTGGGGCAACAACTCCATTGTTTACTTGTGGTAGTGATGGAGCTTAGGCTTTATAACCTTATAAGACTTAGAGATTTGGTTGTTAACAAGCTGAGAATCAAGATGTTGATGTTCTGATGCTTAGAGTAATAACCTACATACCAAGCAATCGAGCCTCATATCGCTTCATTGTTAGTACAAGGATTGGATAGATGATATGAGAATCATCACATCACATCCGGAGTTAAGAGAACTATTCCTACCTTTTTTCTTATCAAAGTACATCTCTTAGCGATGAATGCTAGTATCTCCTAGGTTCATGATTTGTTCATCGGGGAGATCACCACTAAGAGATCAATTAACGCTTGTCCTTTCACCGCACAAAGGGGTATGAAGGTAATGTTAAACTATGAGAGGATCATGGACCGTCGTGCCAACCATCTGGATATCATCGATCGTGTCATGAGATACTGTAGTGGATTAATCCAAGAGATTAAGTTCACCTTATGAGAAAGCATGTAGTGATGTAGCTTTTGGGATGCAAAGATTAAAGCTAGGCAATGCTTCTAAATGGGTGGATAATTAACCTTAGAATTATGATGATTGAGGGAGTAGACATTTTCCTTCCCTTGTCATTGGCTTGACCAATAAAGCACCAAGGGAGTCATCTAATGTAGTAGTGTAAAGTATGAGGGCTTGCCCGATAGGGCGCTAGAATCGTATCATCGTAATGCTTGATGTTTTCAAAGGCATGCTCAAACTTATCATCCCACTTGAACTTGGCATCCTTTTTGATAAGTGCTGAGAATGGCTGACATCTTTCTGATAGGTTGGATATAAAGCATCTTAGATATTCCAACCAACTATTGGAATGATCTGAGTTGAGTTAAACTTTTAGAGTGGCATTTTTAATATCGCCTTGATCTTCTCCAGATCAATTTCAATTCCCTGGTGTTGGACAACAAACCCAAGGAATTTCAAGCTACTCAATGTACACTCGTGGGGGGTTCATTTTGAAGTTAAATTATCTTAACTATTTGAAAACTACTCTCAAGTCAAAGAGATGGTCTTCCTTTTCTCTACTTTTGACCACGAGATCATCGACATAGCACTTGACTTGATGATGAATGAGTTCATTGAAGATTCGAGTGATAGCCCACTGGTATGTAGCACTGACATTTTTGAGGCTAAAAGGCATGACCATATAGCAATAGATTTCGATCGGGGTTCTAAAAGTAGTGTTTTTTCATTTTTAGGAGCTATCTTTATTTGGTTATATTCATATGAGCCATCCATGAAAGAGAAGATTGCATGAGATCAGGCAATGACCACTATCAGCTCCAGAATTGGTAGTGGAAATTCATCTTTTGGACATGCCTTATTTAAATCTCTAAAATTGACACATATGTGAATTGGACATTCTTTTCTTAACTCGATGACAAGCAACTGTAGTATTTTTTCTTCTGGATGAAGCCAAAGATCGATCTTTGACTTCATAAATGACATGTTGTTCTATGTCTAATTGTATGCATCTAGGAGCTTGCTTGATAAGCTTACTAGTAGGCTCTTTTGCTAATTTATGGACTGCTATGTCAGGAGCCAATCTAGGCATTTCTTTATAACTCCATGCAAAGTAGACCTTAAATTCCATGAATAGCCTTAAAAAGTCATTAGTTTCAATTTCATTTAACAAAGAACTGATGTATATTGGGCGTGGATCTTCTTCAATTCCTAAGTTGATTTTTTTGAGCTCATCGATGGTTGAATTGATCTCTTCTTTGAACTCTAGTAGTGCATCTTTAACTTCAAAATCATCTAGATCATCTAAAGTTTCTAGCAGCTCTCATATGAGTTAATGTGATTTGAAAACACCTATCGATTTCAAATGATTAGTGATGACCAAAGCATTAATCATCATCGATGACAGCATCAAATCCTAGTTCAGTCTTGATTGAGAGCTTTTGCATTTGTTTTTCCATATTATTTCGAAGTAGTCTAACTTATGCTTTGACCAAGTATGTTGTATTAACCCTTTCTTTGCTAAATTATGAACACAAGGCAAGTACTAATCAAAAGGTATTCTATTAAATCTTTATATGAATCATCCTCAAGTTTTACATCAACTTCTTGACTTGAGGATGATGCTCCCAGAAAGAACCTCTAAATCTTAACACCTGTGGATGACTTAGGGGCTTCCTTAACAGCTGAACCCTTAGCATTTTGAGAGGAAAGTGGGGTTAGAGCTAAGGTTCCCAACTGATGCCTAACCGTTTCACATATAGACTTGAATAAACTTATGCTTTGCTTTGGAGCATGGTCTTCATTGCTATTTGGCTCAAGTGCCAGCTCTAAGGGAATCTACTGCTAAGAAGAGCTGGCTGGTGTGCTAACCATATAATACTCCTCCTATGAACTAGATTCTAAGTCTATATGGATAACAACTGGTAGCCGGATATATCTTCTATTGGATGACCAATTAGAGGTTTTCCACCCTTAGCACTGCGTCTGAACTGGCCTCTTCCTTTTTCCTGGTGGAGTTAGTTAAACCCATATGTTCAAATGGAGTAACGAACCATGGGTGGAATCTAATGTCAGGCTCCACTTCCTCCTCCAAGTCTATTTCCGCTCCCTTTTATTTTCTTTTTCATTTTCTCTTTTATTTTATTTTTCTTTTTCTCCTTCTTTTTCTTTTTATTTTTCTTTTATTTTTAAACTTTGGCCAAGTTTGTGAGAATAAACTTATTGATTTTGAGGGGTAGTAAGCATCCTCATATATGCACGAATCAAATGACTTGACATCTCCTTTGACATAATAAATGATCCCACCTCTCAAACCCATACACCGATGTAGAGAGGATGGAACTATGTTGTTCTCATATATCCATGGTCTCCCAAAGCATTGAAAGATGTATCCGAAGTCTATAATGTGAAACTTGGCTTTGATCTTCAATCATCTATCTCAAGGGCAACACTATGGAGCCTAAGGTGTGACCTCACTTTTGGAGTGTGGATTCAATCTTCCCAACTTAGACTTAGGAGTCTTCTAAATACTAAGACTTCCATAGTCATAAGACACTTCTAACAATTAGGTAAACACTTAACCTAAGCCTAAAGACTTAGAAGGGTTAACCATAAGGTTAGGTTATGCCTTAGGGATTAGGATAAAAATAAAATTAAATAAATTAATAAAAATAAATGAAAATAAAATAAATAAAAACCTAAACTAAACTAAAAAAATAAAATAATCCCATGAATCAAGCCCAAATAAAATAAAAACTAAACATAAAATAAAAATAAAACAAAATAAAAAAGTAAATCCTAAGACTAAAACTAAACTTTAAAATCCTAAATAAATAAAAAATCCTAAACCTTAAACTAAAACAAAAAACCTAAACCTAAAATAAATTAAAATAAACAAAATAAAATAAACCTAAACCTAAACTAAAATAAACTAGACTAAAATAAATAAAACCTAAACCTAATCCTAAAAAAAACTAAACCTAAACCTTAACCAAAACTAAATAAAATAAAATAAACTAGAAATAAACCTAAACCCTAAAGATAAAACCTATCCTAAAAAAATAAAATAAAAAAAACCTATAGCTAAACCTAAAATAAAAAAATAAAACCTAAACTTAAAAATAAAATAAATAAAACTCAACTAAACAATAAACCTAACCTAAAAATAAACTAAAATTCCCAAAACTAATAAATAAACTTAAAATAAATAAACTAAACCAAATAGAAATAAAACAAAACCTAAATAAAAAATAAAACATAAAAAATAAACTAAACAAACTAAATAAACCTAAACCTATGGTTTACTTAATTTTAAAAAAAATTATAAACCCTAATCATGAACCCCAAAGCCTAAACCTAAACCAACAACCCTAAACCCTAAACCAAATCCTATCAAAAAACCCTAAACCCTAAATCCTAAAAATAAACCCAAAACCCTAAATCAAACCTTAAACCCAAACCTTAACTAGACCCTAAACCCTAAACCCAAACCAAAACTTAAACTAAAAGTAACTAAATAAATTTAAAATAAACCTAAACCCTAAAACCTAATAAAACCTAAACCTAAACCATAAAATAATGATGGCAAACATCACCTCAAACTAGCTCAAGATCCCAAACTTCTATATCTTTAAATTTAGACTGTTGGTGAATATATCCAATCAATATAAAAGCAATAGGTTATACTTCAGTGAGTGATCTGATAAATGGTAGATCTTGCAACTCTAGACCTGGTAACCAGCAACTAAAGAAATGACCATCATCTACCTTATGGAACTTCACTAACTCTAAATCTAAGGTTATTTTCTATGCATGCTCATTTTTATCTATGTTGTCGCTTATGTCTTAATTTGTGTGTTATTCCTATGAAATCAAAAAGAAGAAATGTTGAATCCACTATTCTCTATTAAAAAAAACTAAAACCCTAAACATAAAACCTAAACCCTAACCCTAAACCTTAAACCCTAAACACTAAACCCAAAAAAACCCTAAACCATAAACCCTAAACCCTAATCTAACCCTAAACCCTAAAACCCAAAAAAAAACATCCTAAACCCTAAACCCTATACCCAAAACCTAAAGCTAAAAAATAAACTAAAATAAATAAACCTAAAATAAATAAAATTAAACTAAATAAAAATTAAAATAAACCTAAATTAAAAAATAAAAAAATAAAATAAACTAAAATAAATAAATAATAAACTAAATAAACTTAAACTATCATACTAATTTAAAAAAAATAAATAAAATAATATAAAAAACCTAATAAATAAACCTAAAATAAACAAAATAAAATAAAAATTAAAAAAAAATAAAATAAACCTAAATAAATAAACCTAAAAATAAAAAATAAAAAAAAACCTAAACCCAACTAAAATAAAAAATAAAAATAAAAAAATAAAAAATAAATAACCTAAAATAAAATAAAATAAAAACTAAATAAAACCTAAACTAAAATAAATAAACCAAAAAATAAAACTAAAAATAAATAAAAATAAACCTAAACCTAAACAAAAAAAAAAAACCTAAACTAAAATAAATAAATAAAATAAACCTAAACCTAAACCTAAACCCTAAACTAAATAAAATAAAATAAACTAAAAGAAATAAACCTAAACTAAAAAAATAAAACCTAAAAAATAAACCTAAATTAAAAACCTAAAAAACCTAACCCTAAAATAAATAAACCTAAACCTAAACCAAAATAAAAATAAAACCTAAAACTAAAAATAAAATAAAATAAAAACAAAAAACTAAAAAAATAAACAAAACCTAAACCTAAACCTAAAAAAAAATAAACTAAAATAAAAAAAAACCTAAACTAAATAAATAAACCTAAAATAATAAAATAAACTAAATTAAAATAAAAAAAATAAATCTAAAATAAAATAAAATAAACTAAAATAAATAAAAAAATAAACTAAAAAACTTAAACTAAACTATAAAAATAAACCTAAACCCTAAAACCCAAACTAAACCTAAACCCTAAACTAACCTAAACCCTAATAAATAAACCCTAAACCTAAACTAAAATCATAAACCCTAAATAACCCTAAACCTAAACCCTAAACCCTAAACCTAAACCCTAAATAAAATCCTAAACTATAAAAAAACCCTAAACTAACCCTAAATAACCTAAACCCTAAACTAACCCTAAACCCTAAATAAACCCTAAACCTAATCCTAAACATAAACCCTAAAATAAATAAAATAAACCTAAACCCTAAATCCTAAACCCAAAAAAAAAACCTAAACTCTAAACCTAAATAAACCTAAACCTAAACTACATTAACCTAAAATAAAACCTAAAATAAATAAACTAAACTAAATAAAAAATAAAAAATAACCTAAATCAAAATAAAAAAATAAAAAATAAACTAAAAAATAAATAAAAAATAAATAAAATAAACCTAAACCTAACCAAATATTTTAAAAATAAATAAAAATAAAAAATCTTAATAAAACCCAAAAAAACCTAAACCCTAAACCTAAACCTAAAAAATAAACCCCAAACCTAAACCCAATAAACCCTAAACTAACCCTAAAATAAAACCTAAAAAACTTAAACCTAAAAAATAAAATAAATAAAACCTAAACCTAAATAAAATAAAATAAAAAATGAACTTAAACTAAAAAAATAAAATAAAATAAAAAATAAAAACTAAACTAAAATAAAGACCTAAACTAAACTAAAAAAGTAAAATAAACCTAAAAATAAAAAACCTAAATAAAATAAAAACAAAACAAAAATTAAAAATAAAATAAACCTAAAATAAAATTTAAAAAATAAAATCTAAACCTTAAACTTAAAAAAAAACATAAACCTAAAGGAAATAAAATAAATTAACTTAAACCTAAACTAAAATAAAACTAAAATCAAAACCTAAATAAACATAAAATAAACTAAACCTAAATGCTAAACTAAATAAAATAAAATAAACTAAAACCTAAACCTAACAAAAAAATAAACCTAAAAAATAAACCTAAAATAAAAACCTAAAACCTAAACCTAAAAATAAAAAATAAAACATAAACCTAAACATAAAATAAAAAAAAATAAAACCTAAACCAAAAAATAAAATAATAATTAAACTAAACTAAAAAATAAACATAATCCTAAACTTAAACCTAAAAAATAAACTAAAATAAAATAAACTAAAAATAAACCTAAAATAAAAAATAAATAAAATAAAAATAAACAAATAAAAAAAAATAAAATAACTAAAATAAATAAAAAAATAAAATAAACAAATAAAACCTAAATACCTAACCTAAAAAAAAAATAACCTAAATAAACCTAAATAAATAAAATAAACCCTAAAAAAAGTAAACCTAATCATAAATAAATAAACTAATAAAATAAAATAAATAACCTAAATAAATAAAATAAATAAACTATAAAAAATAATAAAAATAAATAAATAAAATAAAATAAACTCTAATAAATAAATAAATAAAATAAATAAATAAATAAACCTAAACTAAATAAAATAAAATAAAACCCTAAACCCTAAACCCTAAACCTAAACCTAAAAAAATATAAACACTAAACCATAAACCTAAACCCTAAAATAAATAAACCCTAAACCCTAAATCTAAAACCTAAAAAAAAATAAAATAAAACCTAAAATAAATAAAAACTAAACTAAATAAAATAAAAAATAAAATAAATAAAAATAAAATAAATAATAAACCTAAAATAAAATAAAATAAACAAATAAATAAAAAACCTAACTAAAATAAACCTATCTACCTAAAAAAAATAAAAAAAAAAAAGTATCTACCTAACCTAACATAAAAAAATCTACTCTCCTAACCTAAATAACTAAAACCTAAAACTCTCTAAATAAAATACTAACTAAAATACTAAAACCTAAATAAAAAATATCTTAAACTAATAAACCCTAAAAATTCTACACTATAACATAAATCTATAAACCTTAAAAGTTAACCTAAAATAAAAATACCTAAACCCTAAATTCTACTAATAACATAAACTAATCAAAAAACCTAAAATAAAATAACAAAACTACCTAAAAAATAAAATATAAATAAATTTACACCTAAAAATAAATCTACTAAAATAAAACCTAAACTCTAAAACCTAATCTCTAGTAAAAAGAAAATGTCATAAAAAAATTAAAAATACATCTAAATGCATAAAAACATCCATAATTAAAGAAAAAAAAATAACTTAAACTATCCTAAATCCAATAAATAAAATAAATCCTAAATAATAAACCTAAACATAACCTAAACTAATATAACTAATATTAACTCCTCTAAACTAAAGAAAACCTAAACTAAAACCTAAATAAATAAATATAAACCTACTAACTAAAACCTCTAAAAATGTAAACATCCAAAAACTAAACCAAATAAAACTAAATCATAACCTAAACCCTCCCATAAAAAACACATAACTAACCTCTAAACCTAACCTAAATATAAACCTAAACTCCACTAATCACTAAAATAACATTAAAAAAATTTGTAAAAAAAATCTAAACAAAACTAAATAAAAAAAACTAAACTAACCTAAAAATAAAATAAAATAAAATAAAATAAAATAATAAAAATAAACTAAAATAAAATAAATAAAAACCTAAACTAAATTACAAAATAAAATAAACCTAAGATTAAAAAACCTAAATAAAATAAATATAATAAAAAATAAAAATAAAATAAACCTAAAATAAATAAAATAAAAAACTAAATAAAACCTAAACCAAAAAAATAAACCTAAAATAAATAAAAATTAAACCCAAATAAATAAAAAAAGAAAACTAAACCTAAAATAAAAATAAATAAATAAAATAATAAAAAATAAACTAAACTAAAATAAACTAAAGTAAAATAAATAAAACCTAAACCTAAACCTAAATAAACTAAACCTAAACCCTAAATAAAATAAAATATATAAAAAATAAACCTAAACTAAACTAAAAAAATAAAACCTAAAATAAACCTAAAATAAAAAAAACCTAAAACCTAAACCTAAATAAACCTAAAAAAAGCTAAAAAAACCTAAACCTAAATAAATAAACCTAAAAATAAATAAATAAATAAACTAAACAAAAAAAATAAAACTAAATGAAAATAAAATAATAAAACCAAAAATAAAATAAAATAAAACATAAAATTAAAATATAAACCTAAAATAAAACCTAAATATATAAAAAATAAACCTAAACTAAACTAAAAAAACCTAAATAAATAAAAAATAATCTTAAACTTAAACTAAAATAAATAAAACCTAAACCTAAACCTAAAATAAACTAAACCTAAACCATATACTAAATAAAATAAAATAAAATAAAAATAAACATAAACTTAAAATAAAAAATAAAACCTAAAAATAAACTTAAAACCTAAACCATAAACCCAAAACCCTAAAAAGCTAAAAACCTAAACCTAAAAAAAAAATAAAACCTAAAAATAAATAAAATAAAGAAATACTAAACAAAAATAAAATGAAAACTAAACGAAAAATAAAATAAAAACTGAATGAAAACTTAAAAAAATAAACTAAAACCTAAACCTTAAACCCTAAACCATAAACCTAAATACCTAAACTCTAAACCCTAAACCCAAAAAAAACCCTAAACCTAAAACCCTAAACTCTAACCTACCCTAACCTCTAAACACTAAACCTTAAACCTAAACCCTAAACCCTAAAATCTTAAACCTAAACCTTAAACTAACCTAAACCATAAACCCTACCTAAAACCCTAAACCTAAAGCTAAACCCTAAACCCTAACCCCTAAATAACCTAACCTCTAAACTAAACCCTAAAACCTAAAACCTAAACCTAAAACCCTAAACCCTAAGTTAAACACTAAACCTAAACTCTAAAACCCTAAACCTAAACCTCCTAACACTAAACCTAAACCTTAAACCCTAAAACCCTAAATAAAAATAAAACCTAACCTAAATAAATAAAACCTAAAATAAAATAAATAAAACCTAAACTAAACTAAAACCTAAACCTAATAAAATAAATAAAAATAAAATAAAACTAAATAAATAAATAAACCTAAACTAAATAAAAAAATAAAATAAACCTAAGAATAAAAAAAAAAATAAATAAATAAAACTAAAATAAAATAAAAAATAAAATAAACCTAAAATAAAATAAAACTAAACCTAAAAAATAAACCTAAAAAATAAATAAACAAATAAAACCTAAACACTAAACTAAAAATAAAAAATAAACCTAAAATAAAATAAACTAAATTAAAATAAATAAACCTAAACCTAAACTAAAAGAAAACAAACCTAAACCCTAAAATAAATAAATAAAATAAAAAAAATAAACCTAAACATAAACTAAAAAATAAACCTAAAATAAACCTAAACCTAACCTAAACCCTAAACCCCAAAAGCTAAAACCTAAACCTAAACTAAATAAAACCTAAAAATAAAATAAATAAAAAACCTAAAAAAAATAAAATTAAAATAAAATAAAATAAAATATAAACTAAAACCTAAATAAAAAAAAATAAAATAAAAATAAAACTAAACTAAAATAAAATAAATAAAACCTAAACTAAACTAAAAAATAAAAAAACCTAAATAAAATAAAAAAATAACCTAAAATAAAATAAAATAAACTTAAAATAAAATAAAAACTAAATAAAAATAAACTTAAAAATAAATAAAAAATAAAACCTAAACCCAAACTAAAAAAAAATGTAAACCTAAAATAAAAATAAAATAAACCTAAACCTAAACTAAGATAAACTAAACTAAAATAAATAAAACCTAAACCTAAACATAAAATACCTAAACTTAAACCTAAACTAAATAAAATAAAATAAATTAAAAAAACCTAAACCTAAACTAAAAAAAATACATAAAATAAACCTAAAATAAAAATAAACCTAAACCTAAAATAAAAAAATAAAAATAAACATAAACCTAAAATAAAAAATAAACCTAAACCTAAAAAAAAAACTAAACTAAAAAATAAACCTAAACTAAAAAATAAACTAAAATAAATAAAAATAAACTAAATAAACCTAAACCTACAAGTTTACTTAATTAAAAAATTAAAAAAATTTAAAAATAAAAATAAAAAAAAAAAAAAAACCCTAAACCTAAACCCTCCCAAACCCAAACCTCCTGCTATAATTCTATGGTCATTTTGAATCCCTTTTGGTGCGCCTCCCGACTGGGATTTTGTCTTTGGCTTCATTTGACTAATTTCAAAGGCTTGAATGACATCTAGCCATTTGCATGATGTTTTATCATTGACCATTGTGTGAGTTCTATTCCTTGGGTTCCACCTAAAAATATGGATGTTTTGGCTAGGCATCTAACATTTTGGAGATTGGCCCTAATGTTGCATCTTCTACTAAATCTTTAAGGAAGCTCTCTAGTAAGATTTTTATTGATTTGTTGATTAATCTCATTTCAACATCTTTAGAGGTTTCCCCATAATGTGCTCTGATGTGGATGTTGAAAAAGTTGGAAAACCCTTTGAATTTCTCTTATTAGTAAATTTTCTTTCATTCAAATTTGGATAAGATCCACTCTTTTCCATAATCTCAAGTTTATGGTGCCTTCGATTGGTCTTATTGACCGCATATCTTGATTCAACTTTCTAATGATCCGATTATTCATGTGTTTTTTCACTTCGTTCTTATTTCATCTTTAATTTTCAAATGCATTTGTTGAAGTGGTCACCCCTTTTTGACATTAAGGATGAATCTCCTATTATCCCTATGTGGTTATCTCTTCCTAATATGCACATTCCTTTTGTTGCCCATCATGTGCTTTTTGCTATCAGGGTTTTATTTGGTCGCCTTTGTAACTCGACCATCATCGAGTGATCTCATGGCTCATCCTCATTGGAATTAGACATAACTAAAAATACCCTAAGGAAGTTTGGATTGGCTCTAAAAATATGGGTATTCACAAAGGTTGAATTGGAGAACCTTCTAGTTTTTTGTTCCCACTATAAAATACATGGCCATGATAATTCAGAATGTTTTATTCTCCATCCCCACTTAAAAAAATGAATTCCTCCAAAGGAAAATGTTGTCTCTACCCATAAACTAATTCCTACTTATGTTCAAAATCATTATCCTAAGGATGGTATGAATTATTGAGGTTGATTCCTTGATATCGTGGTTAATCTTGTTGAACATGTTTCTGCTTCTAATGTTGGTAGGGATTCGATATTCAAAATGGGAAGGATGATTTACCTTATTCCTTCTTTGAATTTGAATATTTCTAATGTGGAGAATAATAAATTCTAAGTTATTAGAAGATGATTCTATTTCTCTAATTCTATTCTACATCTATGCCAACTTTGATCGATGAAAATGAAGCTTTTAATGAGGATTTAAATGATGTCGAGCATGGAAAACATTTTGATCGGATTTTACTACTTGTGCTTTAAATGGTTCTAAATCATCACCATCTCTCATTTCTAATCTTGATATTCATGTTAATCCTACTTTTCAACTAAATATGGATTTGGAAGAAGGTGAACTTCCAAACACTTGGAGATTTCTCAAATCTATGACCAATGTTACTAAATCTTACCTGGATGATGACTCTAGGGAAAAGAAAATGGCTTCCAAACTTATCATGCTAAAAAAGAAAAATGTTAAAATTTCCCCAAATTGTCCAAAACACTAGATCTATACCTCTCACTCCTCTAATTAACCCTTTTAACCCCTTTTTTATTTTCCTTATGTTTAATTTTCTTGTTTGGAATGTTAGAGGGATCAGCATCTCTATTCATAATCATATTAGAAATCTTTATCATTCATAATATTTCTCTTATTATTCTGAGCCTCTTATTCATGCTAATAAAATTAACCATGTTCTAGAATGATCATTTCAATAAATCTTCTAATGTTAGTAATAAGATTTGGTGTTTTGGAATAATTTTGTTGAGGTCTCTATTCTTGATGACTTTCATCAAGTTGTCAATGCTCAAATCTCTTATGGTGATTATTGTGTTTTGGGTCTTTTGTTTATGCATCTTGTTATAGATCCGTAGAAATCTTCTTTGGGATAATTTAAGGAATTTTGCTACCTCTATCAACAAACCTTGGTTTGTTGGTGGTGATTTCAACACCATTTTATTCTCTCTAATGAAGTGGTGGTTGCTCCCTAATATTTCATTCCATGGAAGATTTCTCCAATATGATCCTTGATTGTAATTTGATTGATATTGGCTTTAAGGGCTCTAATTATACTTGGCAAAACTCTAGACTTTGGCAAAGGTTGGACCAAATTCTTTTTAATACTCATTGGATTACTCAATGGCCTATTACTTCTGTTGACCATTTAAGCAGAATCTTGTTAGATCATGCTTATCTTCTGTTTCTATTAAAGATAATTCTAATAGACTAAAAAACCTCTCCTTTTAGATTTCAAAACATGTGGATTCATATTGATTTTTTTTAATGTTGTGATAATAATTGGAAAGCTCCTTTACATCGATAATTTGATTATGGGGATGAATAGACTTTGGTTTAAACTTAAAAGACTTAAACAAAATTTGGGCTGGTGGAACAAGCATTTTAAAACCTTTTGCTAATATTAAAGATATGGAAAAATTGGTTTGTGATCTTGAAGTCTCGTTATGTCCGATCCTTCTAAGATTATAGACTTGAGAGGTGAAAGATAAACTTGTTAACTTCCAAAATATGGAAGAGACTTATTGGCACCAAAAGCTACTAGTAAACATATTATGGATGGTGATAGAATACTGTATTTCCATGCTTTGGTTAATAAAAGAGAGCTTTAAATAATATTCAAAAAAATTAAAATGATAATGGAGATTGGATTATGGAGAATAATGATATTAAGAATCATTAATTACTTTAGAAATATGCTTAATAAGAATTGCTCTTATGAAGCTATTTCTTAAATCACTTGATTCCTTCTATTATTACTAATGATGATAATGATTTGCTTACCATTGCCTAATGAAGATGAAATTTTCAAAGTTGAATAGCATGAACATAGATTATGTTGTCCGAGGGTTTCACTACTCAATTTTTTCAGAAATGTTGGTTTATCATTAAAAATGATTTGATTGAGGTTGTGATTGATATTTTTAATGGTAATCCTTTTCCTAGATATTTTTCTAGTACATCTATTATTCTCACCTAGAAAGATAATCTAGACTATTGGAGTGATTTTAGACCTATTAGTCTTTGCACCTTCTTCAATAAGATTTCCAAAATTCTTACCAAATGACTTAGTCCTTTACTTAATAGAATTATCTCTCTCAAACCAAATTGTTTTGTTAGAGGTAGATCCATTTCTAATAATATTTTACTTGCCCAATAATTAATTCATGATCTTGATGCCAAGACTAGTGGTGGCAACATTCTTTTCAAATTAGATATTACCAAAGCCTTTGATAACATCTCTTGGGATTTCCTTTTCCATATTCTAAATTTATTTGGGTTTTCTAATAAATTTATTTTTCTTATTAAATATTGTATTAATAATGCCTAGTTTTTTATTTTGCTTAATGGGGAAGCCTTGGGTTTCTTTCCCTCTTCCCATGGCTTATGACAAGGGGATCCTTTATCTCCTACTTTATTTATTATTATTGTTGAGTACTTATCTAGGAGCATCAATGATTTATTCTTAAACAATCCTAGTATGTACTACAAAACTCTTGGTGGTCTTCCTATTTCCCATTTAAGTTTTGTAGATGATTTCATTATTTTTTGCAATGCTTCTATTCATCACATCAAGCATCTCAAGTCTTTTTTAAATAAATTTAGTAGAGAAAGTGGTTTCTCTATCAATGATAACAAAAGTTGTTTTATCACTTCCTCTAGTATCTCCAATAATAAAATCAATCAAATCCTGCACATATCACTAATTTTAAACATCAACACTTACCTCTTAAGTACTAGTGCTCCACTCTTTAAAGGCCCAAAACATTCCCATCTCTTTGATGAGTTAATTTAAAAAAATTTCAAATAAAATTCTATTTGGGAATTCCATTTACTTTCCTTTGGTGGTAGGCTCACTATTCTTAAAAGCACTCAACTCAATGCCTCTTTATTTGATTCAAACTATTATCCCCACTAATGCTACACTTATTAATTGATCATTTGCTTAACAAATTTTTTTGGGGCTCCAATAATTCTACCAAAAGAATGCATTGGACATCTTGGCATAAATATTGTGTGGTCCTTTGGGAGAAGGTGCTCTTGGTTGCAAGACTATTATTCATGAAGCTATCATTGCCTCTCATAAGCTTTGGTGGAATTTTAGAAAGAATGATAGCCTTTGGGCTAATTTATGATGGAAAAATATTGCCAAGGTAAACACCCCTTAAGCGTGCTTATAAACTTGGTGACTCTATTTGGAAAAGGCTTTGCTCCATTAAATGGGTTGCCAAATCATTAATATCTTGGGGTATTCAGTCGGGTTCTTCCTTCTTTTGGCAAGAAATTTGGATTGGCAATGGCTCTATTGACACCCTTTTATCTACCCACTCTACTACTGCTATCAAAGTTAATTCTTTTTGGCTTAATAACAAATGGAATGAAAACAAACTTGAGAATTATATCCCTATTTCTCTTTTTGACAACTTTAGAAATATCCCATTTCTTCTAACAAACTAATGAAATTCTTTTAAGCTTTCTTATAATGGTGACTTGTTCTTAAAGAGGTTTGGAATTTTATTAGAGATAAACAAAACCCCTCTAATGTTTTATTAAACTTTGGAACAATATCATTCCCATTTCTATTATTTTAGCTTGGAGGATTTTGAATAACTTTATTCTTATGGACTCTTTTCTCTGGACTAAAGGGTTTTACTTACCTTCAAAGTGCTATTGTTGCTTTCATATTGAAAATGTAAATCTTGTTTTTTTCAATGGTGCTATTACTTCTAAATTATGGTTTTGGTATGATGATTTATTTAATACCAACTATTTTTAGGGTTCTCTTTCTTTATATCAACTTCTTGAAGTCTATTTCAAAAATATAGTGAAAGGTCATATCAAAGTTTTAATTAATATTACCCTTATCGTTCATGGATGGATAGAAATGATGCTAAATATCATGGTATTCCTATGAACCATAAAGGATCTGGCTAAAACTAAAGAAAAAATTCATGCACTTTTTAATGCCAATCTTATTAGTAATATTCCTTTTAGAGGTTATAATTTTTTGGCTAAAAAATTGGGTATCATTTTTCCTGAATTTGACTTGTATAAAAGTGCTAGGATTATCCATTGGATCAAACCTAAAGACAATTTGACTAAAGTGAATATTGATGATTTTGTTGCTTCCAATAAATATGGCTATGGTGGTATCCTTAGGGATTCTAAAGATGCTATCATTTATGCTTTCTATCCTCTCTCAAAGCTATTTTGTTATTTTTGCTCTTATGGCTATTAATAAAGCTATTGAAATTTGTTTGAATAGAGGTTTCCTCAACATCTAGATTGAAGTTGATGCTCTCTTGCTTCTTGACATGCTTAATTCCAATAGAAATAGGAATGCTGAATTATTTTATCTTCTTAATCATACTAAAAATCTTCTTTCTCAAGTTTGTTTTAAAATTTCCTGCATCCTTCGTGAAGGTAATGCTTATGTTGATTACTTGGCTAACTTTGATGCCAACTTAACTAAGTTCACTTTATTTGACAACCAAACTTTACCTATACTATTAAGAAGTTTGGTTAATCTAGATAATAATGGATTGCCTTATCTCAGATTATAAATTCTTGGCTTGGTTTTTTTTATTGGTTTTTTATGATCTTTTTCTTTTGGTTGCCCCTTGTTAAACCCTCTTTGGGTTGTGGTTATCTACTTATTTTCTCTCTTTGGCCTGAGCTGGGTTATGTTTTTGATCTCTTACTTTTGGATTGGCTTGGTTTTGCTACCGGTGGTTATTATAAGTGAACTAGGTTGTTTTGGTTTTCGGCTGGCTTTTATATTTGGGTGTTTATCACAATTTTCCTTGGCTATTTTTAATAGCCTCCTTTTAGGTTGTGGCTATGGCTGATGTAGGTTTTTATTTCTTGTATGGGTTTTGCCTCTTTTATTGGTTGCTTGCTAACTTACGTAAGTTGGATCTGCTGTTGTGGTGGTTGACATGATGGTTTTGTTGGCTGGCAGTTTTGGCTGGTTGGGCTAGTTGGATGGCTGGCTATTTTGGGTATTTTTTCATTTTCTGTTGGTGACTAATCTGGGGGGCTATTGGTGGTTTATCTCTGGCTTGATTTTGGCATGGTGGAGATTGTTGGTTGGCTGTTATTTTCTCTTATTTGTTGAATAGGGCTTGGTGGTTGGTTTTGCTAATTTTGTTTTATTTCTTTTAGTTATGGTTTTGACCTCCTCCTGTATTGGCCTTCTTCTCTTGGTTGCAGCAGCTTTGGGTTTGGGTATTATTCTGGATTGGCTGGTTGAAGGGTGTTTTGTGGATGTTAGTTGGCCTTAGGTTCTGGTGGCTTGGTTGGGTGCCTTTATTTCTGTTGTTGTTTGTTGGTAGTCTATCTTCTTGGGCTTTGTACCATTTTTTTTGTCTTTGGTTGGTACTTCTAACGGATCGATTTTTTTACCTTGGTTGGGTTTGGTGGTTGTTGTCTACTTCTACCCTTTCCCTAGTTGTGTTGGGTGATTTTGTCTTGATGACAACTATTGGTCTTTACACTTACTTGGGTCTTCTACTACTATGGTGGTTGGCTAGGAGGATATGTTGGCTAGTTTGGTTGGTTGTATTGGCTGTTTGGCTAGGTTAGAGGGGTGGTTGTTTTGGCTGCATTTTCCTGCTCCTTTGGTGACTGTTCTGGGAACCTGCTAGTGTTCTTTCTATGACCTGTATTTTTGGTTTCCTCCTACTTTTTTTTTCTATCTTGGTGTCTAACCCTTTTTTCTATTTGGGTGCAGCCTGTTGCCACCACTTTTGCGATTAAGAGCTAGGTGTTTTCTTTTTTTCTCTTGTTGTCTTTGGTTTGTGTTATTACCCAATCATGCTTGCTCCTTTTGATTTTGTTATTCCTTTTTGGTGGTGGCTTTGGTGGTGCACCTACTATATTGCTGCTATCCCTTTCATGGTTGGTTGATTATCTTTCTTATTGGGCTTGGTTGTTGGTGGCTTGGTGGTGTATTATGTTTCTTTGTTTGGAGGATTTTACCTTCTAGATGATGACTTTGGATGATGGGCAACATGAGGTATGTTGGCTATGATGGCCTTGATGTTTCCCACTCTTTCTTCTTTTGGTTGGTAGTGCTATATGTGATTATAACCCTTATCCTGAAGTTTTGATGCTTACATATAGTGTTGCTCCTTAAGATGATTGTAAGCGAACTGAGACTTTTTATTTTACTCCTTTTATTTGCTCTTACTTTTTATGCTTGCTTAATTGTACTCATCATTTCAAAAGTATGTTGCAGATTTCTTTTATAGGTTGGGAGAGTCTTCTAGGTGGATCTTGCTAGTATTAAAGGACCAAATGAAGTTCTACTGATGCTCATATGGATTTTCTACTATTGATTTTGGGTTTTCTTTTGCTTTATTTCCTTCATTATTGAAATAGTTAGATTTATCTCTTTAGAATTTGTAGCTCTTGAGCATTAGCTTAGAGATTTACCACCTCTAAGGACTTTGTACTTTTTTATGTGACAATAAAATTTCCTAATTTCCAAAAAAAACCCTAAACCTAAACCCTAAATCCTAAAATCCTAAACACTAAACCCTTAACCCAAATACCTAAAATCTACAACTAAACCTAAACCATAAATCTAAACCCTAAATCCTAAACACTAAACCTTGAACCTAAACCACAACCATAAAAACCTAAAACCTAACTAAACAAAATAAAACCTAAAAATAAAATAAATAAAAAACCTAAACCTAATTAAAATAAAAAATAAAATAAAATGAAACTGAACTAAAAGCTAAACTTAAACTTAAACCTAAAAATTAAAATAAAAACTAAACTAAAATAAAATAAATAAAACTTAGTAAAATAAAATAAAATAAACCTAATAAAACCAAAATAAAATAAAATTAAATGTAAAATAAAATAAAATAAACTTAAAATAAACCAAAATAAAATTAAAAGACTAAATAAAACCTCACTAAAAAAAAGTCCTAAAAAAATAAAACCTAAAATAAATAAAAAATAACCTAAAAATAAAATAAACCAAACCTAAACTAAAATAAATAAAACCTACATAAAGCTAAAATAAACTAAACCTAAACTAAACTAAATAAAATATAATAAACTAAAAATAAACCTAAACCTAAACTAAAAAGTAAAACCTAAAAATAAACCTAAAATAAAACATAAAACCTAAACCTAAAAAAATTATAAAATCCTAAACCTAAAAAATAAAATAAAATAAAATAAACTCAACTAAAAAATAAATCTAAACCTAAACCTAAAAATAAACTAAAATAAAAGGCTAAATAAATAAACCTAAAATAAATAAACTATAGATAAAACCTAAATAAAATAAAAATAAAATAAACTAAAATAAATAAAACTAAATAAACCTACCTTTTCTTTTAAAACTACACTGTCCCTAAATCCACCCTAAACCTACCCTCTAACCTCCCTAAACCCTACCACTCTACACCTACCTTCTAAAACTAAATCCTAAACCCACCCTACCACAAACCCTAAACCCTAAATACTAATCCAAAACCACACTAAAGCATAAACCCTACCTAAACCCTAAACCTCCCTACACCCTCTCCCAAACCCCAAACCCTAAACCTAAACCTAAAGTAACTAAATAAATTAAATAAACCTAAACCCTAAAAAACTTAAACCTAAACCTAAAACCTAAGAATGGGTTGAACGTTGATGGTAGGAACATCACTGTTAACAAGGCTCAGTCTAGATCTAGTGGTGGAGGCGAAGGTGGAGGTGGCAGTTATCGTAGTGGTGGTGGGGGATCTGGAGGTGCTGGTGGATATGGAGGTGGTGGTTGGAGTAGTGGTGGTTATGGAGGCGGGAGGAGCCACGAAGGGTATAGTCGTGGTGGTGGCAGAAGGAGAGATCGGGGATGTGATGGTGGATCCTGCTATTCGAGAGGACAGTGGTTGATGAGAACTGGAGAGAAATTGAAGAATCGATTGATCTACTACTTATGGAACTGTCTTTATGAGACATTTAGTTATCTAAGATTTTGATTTCTCTATGCATGCTCATTTTGATCTATGTCATCATGTCTTAGAAAACTTAGTGTAATTGGTTGATGAAATCGAAGAATGTTGAATATGAATTTCTTCTCTGTTTAAAAAAAACCAAAAACCCTAAACCCTAAACTAAAACTTGAACCCTCGACCTAAAACTTAAACCCTAAAAATAAATCCTAAACCCTAAACCCTAAACCCTCAACTAACCCTAAATCCTAAACCTAAAAGCTAAAACAAACCCACAAACTAAATAAAACATAAAAAAAATAAATAAAAACCTAACCAAAATAAAATAAGAAATTAATAAAATAAAACCTAAACTAAAACCTAAACCTAAACCTAAAGAAAATAAAATAAAAATAAAAGAAAACTAAAATAAATTAAATAAAAACCTAAACTTAACTAAAAAAAATAAAACTAAACCTAAAAGTAAAATAAAATAAACCTAAAATAAAACAAAATAAAACTAAATAAAACATAAATTAAGAAAAAATAAACAAAATAAATAAAAAAAATAAAACCTAAACCTAAAATAAAATAAAATAAGTCTTAACCTAAAATAAATAAATTAAAATAAATAAACTAAACTTAAACCTAAAATAAAATAAAATAAAATAAAAATAAACCTAAACCTAAACTAAAAAAAAAAACTAAAAAAATAAAATAAAAACCTAAACCTAATCTTAAAAATAAAAAATAAAACCTAAACCTAAAAAATAAAATAAAAATAAAACTAAACTGAAAAATAAACCTAAACGTAAACCTAAAATAAACTAAAATAAAACCGATAAAAATAAATAAACATAAAATAAATAAACTAAACTAAATAAAAATAAAATAAACCTAAATAAAATAATAAAAAAAAGTAAAATTAATAAACTAAATAAACCTAAACTGTGGGTTTACATAATTTAAAAAAAAAAAAGCGTGAAACCCTAAACCCTAATTCACAACCTAAAACCTACAACTAAACCCTACCCTAACCAAACCCTAAAACCCTAAAACCCTAAACAAAACCTAAACTTAAACCTAAACCTACAACCCCAAACCCAACCCCCAAACCATAAACCCTAAACAAAACTAAACATAAACTAAACTATAAAACCTAAAATAAAATAAATAAATAAATAAACCTAAATAAATTAATAAATAAAATAAAATAAACCTTAAACTAAACTGGCTAAACCTAAAACTAAAATAAAATAAAATAAAATAAAATAAACTAAAATAAAATAAATAAAACCTAAACTAATCTAAAATTAAATAAACCTAAAATAAGTAAACCTAAATAAAAGAAAACTAAACATAAAATAAAAAATAAAATAAACCTAAAATAAATAAAATACAAACAAAATAAAACATAAACCTAAAATTAATAAAATAAAACCTAAAAGTAAATGAAAATAAAAACCTAAAACTAAAAAAAACCTAAACTTAAAATAAATAAAATAAAATAAACCTAAACTAAATAAATAAACTAAAATAAATAAACCTAAACCTAAACCTAAATAAACTAAACTAAACCTAAAAATAAAAAAAATAAATAAAAATAAACTAAACCTAAAATAAAAAAATAAACCTAAAATAAAAAACTAAATATTAAAATAAATAAAATCCTAAAACTAAAATAAAATAAAAACCTAAATAAAAATAAAATAAAATAAACTAAAAGCATAAGCTAATCCACCTAAATAATAAACTAAAATAAACTTAAACTAAAATAAATAAAAATAAACTAAATAAATAAAATAAATAAAAATATAAAATAAATAAATAAAAAATAAACTAAATAAACCTACTTGGTTTGCTTAATTTAAAAAACTTAATCTCTAAATCATAAACCCACAAATCTAAACCCTAAACCCTAAAAAAAATCGTAAACCCTAACTAAACTATAAAAACTGCTACCTAAATCCTATAAAATGGTATGCCCTAACCCTAAAACCCTACTAAACCAACTCTAAACCCTGGCCCCAAACCACAAACCCTAAAACCACCCTAAACCCTAATCCCTACAACCTAAACCTAAATCTTAAAAACATAAACCTTAAAACCTTAAACCCTAAACCCTAAACCCAAAGCTAAACCATAAACTTTGGGGATCACTTTGGACATGACATGTAAGGCTCATGTGAGGAGAAGAAGAAAATCTATTGGGGATAAAGTTTGAATTTGATTTGATTATATGATTTATGAAAAGAAGATCCATCGGGGATAAGAATCAATAATCCACTAAGGATTAAGATCGAATCAACTTTAATTTGTTTTATTTTAATTGATGTGGAGGCATATCTTAGAGATATGGGCTCATCTGAGGATCGAATATGAACGCACTAGAAGCAAGTTGACTATCCACGGAGATTAGGACTTGAGTTTGATTTCATAAATTTGTTTGGGGATGTATCCACCGGGGATAAGAGTTTGGTTGGATTTCTTTGATTTTGACTCTACAGGGGGATTTGGTTTAATTTGGCTTCTTTGGGGAGGATGGTTTTGAATTTAATTTATTTGCACCATCTTTGAGAGGAAGCTGCACCATCAAAGTACATCTTCCAATAGTGAATGTTAGTATCCCCTATGTTCATGACTTGATCATCAGGGAGATCATCACTAAGCAGAGAGTTATGAAGTGATGTCTTCTAAGAAATCCACTATTATTGTCATTTCACTACGGAGGTATGAAGGTAATGTCAAACTAGAGGATTATGGACCATCGCCGCGGATAGCATCGATGTCATGAGATATTATAATGGATTGATCCTAGAGATTAAGTTCACTTTATGAGGAAGCATGTACTGTTAAAGCTTTTGGGATGCAAAGATTAAAGATAGGTAATGCTTCTCAATGGGTGGATTAGCCTCGGTGATTAGACAATGGCGGGGTAGTAGAGTGCATTTTCCTTCCCTTCATCATTGGCTTGCACCAACAAAGCACCAAGGGAGTTATCTAACATAGTAGTGTAAAGTATAAGCAGTTTGCATGAGATAAGGGCTCTAGGCGGTGGTGTCATCGTAATGCTTGATGTCTTGCTCACCCTTATCATCCCACTTAAACTTGGCATCCATTTTGACAAGTGCTGAGAATTGCTGACATCTTTCTGATAGGTTGGATATAAAGCATCTTAGATACTCCAACCACCCTTGGAATGATCTGAGTTGAGTTAAACTTTTAGGGGTAGCATTTCTAATATCACCTTGATCTTCTCCAAATCAATTTCGATTCCCTGGTGTTGGATAATAAACCCAAGAAATTTACTTGAAAAGCTACTCTGAATACACACTTTAGGGGGTTCATTTTGAGGTTAAATTATCTTAAATGTTCAAAAACTACTCTCAAGTCAAAGAGATGGTCTTCCTTTTCTCTACTTTTGACCACAAGATCATTGACATATCACTCGACTAGATGATGAATGAGTTCATCAAAGATTCGAGTCATTGCCCGGTATGTAGCACCAAAATTTTTAAGGTTGAAAGGCACGACCTTATAGTAATAGATTCCGATTAAGGGCTCTAAAAGCAGTGTTTCTTTCATCTTCAAGGGCCATCTTTATTTAGCTATATCCAGATGAGCTATCCATGAAAGAGAAGACTACATGAGATGAGGCAATGTCCACCAAACACAAGGAGGATTGACAAAATATTTTCCTATTTCAGTTGGATTACATCAAGGATCAACATTAAGCCCTTATCTTTTTACTTTAGTTATGGATGTTCTTACAAGGCATTTACAAGAAGATGTACCTTGTGTATGTTTTTGATGACATTCTTCTTGTTGATAAGACTGAGGGAGTCCAAAACTTGAATTATGGAGGTCAACTTTAGAGTCAGGTTTTGTTTAAGTAGATCTAAAATTGAATATATAGAGTGTAATTTTAGTTTTAGAAGTTTTAGTGATAGTGTTGTGACTTTATGATCAAATCATTAATAAGAGTGAGCATTCGGATATTTAGGCTCATTGTCCAAAATGATGGTGAAATAGATGGAGATGTTATTAGTAGAATTCAAGTTGGATGGTTGAAGTGGATAGGCATTATGTGATAGAAAAGTTCCACTTAAACTTAAATTTTATAAGATGGTGAAGACACATGACTTATATAGAATGTTGGCAATAAAAGAAAGCATAAGACTAAGTTAAGTTTCTGAGATGAGGATGCTTTGGATGAGTGGCTTTACTTAGATAGAATGCAAATAGTATGTTAAAAAGTTGAGCTCTGGTGATAAGATTAGGGAGAATTCATTTTGGCCACATAAAGCGTCATCATGAGTATCGATTGAGAGTAGATGCATTAGATTTGCTATGTTAAGAAAGGTAGAGGTAGACTAAAAGACTTGGTTAAGATGTATAAATAATGATCTTTATCTTGAATTAGATGAAATTTGACATAATAGGACACAATACGAAGGATTCATGTGAAAGTGGGATTAAAATTTGTTGTTGTTGTTGTTGTTGTTGCATGAGCTATCCATGAAAGAGAACCATGAGATGAGGCAATGTCTCTAAGGATTAGTAGTAGTAATTCATCTTTTGGACATGCTTATTTAAATCTAAATTGAAGCATATATGAATTTGGCCATTCTTTTCTAAGATAATGCTAACCTTAGGTATTTTTCTTTTGGATGAAGCCATGTTCAATTTGACTTCATAAATGACTTGTTATGTCTCATATGCATCTAGGAGCTTCCTTGATATCAATAGGCTCTATTACTATGGACTATGTTAGCCAATCGCATCTCTCCTCTTAATCCATACAAAGTGTCCTGACAATACTAACTAAGTCATTGGTTTTAATTTCATTCAACAAGAAATCTTATGTTGGGTGTGGATCTTCTTTAGTTCTATGTTAATTTTCTTTTACTTGATCTCTTCTTTGAACTCTCTGCATCTTTGACTTCAAAAATCTGGATCATAAGTTTCTAACCACACTCCTCATGAGTTAATATGATTTGAAAAGAATATATCATTCCAAATGATTGGTGACTAAGTAATCATCATCCTCACACTATAATGAATCCTAATTGGTCTTGATTGAGAGCTTTACATTTGTTCTTCTATATTCTTTTTAGTCGACTTGTGCTTTGACCAAGTATGTAGGATTAACCTTTTCTTTCTAAATTTTCCTTAAGTACCAATCAAATGGTTATTCTATTAAATATTTATATGAATCATCGTCAAGTTCTACATCAATTTCTTGACTTAAGGTTGATGCTCCCAGAAAGAATCTCCGAGTCTTCACACCTATGGATGACTTTGGGGCTTCCTTAACTACCAAACTCATAACTTTTTAAGAGGAAAGTGGTGTTAGAGCTAAGGTTTTCAACTGATGCCTAACTGTTTCACATATAGACTTAGATACACTTATGCTTTTCTTTAAAGTCCTTTCATGGCTCACTCAAGTGTCACCTCCAAGGGAATCTACTACTAAGAAGGCTTCAATATGACTCATCCCATGAACTAGATTCTAAATCTATATGGTGTACTCTTGGTATGACATATCTTATTCACCAATAGAGGTTTTCCACCCTTAGGACTAACTTCTTTGCTTTGCACGGTGGAGTCTCTACCCATATGTTGAATGGAATAAAGAACTATGGGTAGAATCTAATCAGCTCCACTTCCTCCTCCAAGTCTATTTAGATTTTATCTTCTCATTCTCTTTTCACTTTTCTTTTTCTCTTTCTTTTCTCAATTTTATTTTTAAACTTTGCTAAGTTATATAGACTTGTTGATTTTCAAATTAGTAATCCTCATATACCAACCTTGAACTATGACTTGAGATCTCCTTTAAACATAACAATCACACCTCTGAAACTTCATACATGTAGACAAACTATGTTGTTCTCATGTATCCATGGTCTCCAAAAGCGTTGAAAGATGTATCTCATAATGTGAAACTTTCTTCCAATCATCTATCTCCAAAATGGAGACTAAGGCATGTTGACCTCACTTTTGGGTGCCAATTCAATCTTCCCATCATAACTTCAAAATAAGACTTCACTATCATAAGACACTTCAATTAGTAAACATTTAACTTAAGCCTAAAGACTTATAAGGGTTAACCATAAATTCCTTGATTAGGATAATCCACCAAACAAATCAAATCCATGTTCACCTTGTCAAACCAAACCTCAAGTTCAATTCAAACATCAAATTCAAATCCAAATCCAAACCCAAATTCCAAAACCAAATAACCCATGATCAAATCCAAACTTGAAACCCTTCTAACTATCTCCATGGACTTAGCCAAATCTTAATCCAAATCAATCCAAAATCAATTGATTTTCTCATAATAAATTTATATCTTGAATCATCTTCCAAAATATAAATGAAATCTACATTGAAATGATCAAAACTAAATCAAATTAAATCAAAACCTTCCAAACCATATGTATCCCTGGACTTAGCTAAATCTTAATCCAAATTAAGTTAAACTCAATTGGTTTTCTCACAAATAAATCATAATTTTAATAATCTTCAAAAATTTAAATGAAATATACATTTAAATCTTTAAAACTAAATCAAACCAAATCAAAATCTAAACTTAAGCTACAAGACAACTCCATGGACTTAGCCAAATTCCTTCATTCCAAATCCCAAATTCAATTGATTTTATCATGAATCAATCATACCTTCAATCATATTCATAAATATAAATGAAATCTACAATCATCAAACCAAATAAAATCAACCCAAGTCAAACCCAACTTAACCCTTTTGACTTGAAATGTTCAAATGAACCAAACATTTGAACCCAACCAATTATTAAAATATATATCCCAAATCCATAAACCAAATTCTTCAACCTCAAAATCAAACCAACTAATCCCAATTGTCAAAAGTGGCCAATTTGACCAAATTTTAAATCTACAAATTGATTGAACCAACCATCAAAATCTCCATCATGATGATCACCTAGGTTGATCAATTGTACAAATTCAAACCAAGTCAATTATAATCCAAATCAATACCAATATAATTGTTGAGTCAAACCCAATTGGCCTTCTTGATCCAAGTTGACCCAAATTGACCTAAAGACCAATCAAATTAAAAATCCAAATTGATTTCAACCAAATGCTAATTGATTGTGAACTTGACCAAAGCCATGATGGGCCCCAATTGAACCTATCTTAGCCCAAATTGACCTAAAGTTCAAGTTGGCCTAAATCAAAACCAAATCCAAATTAATTGAAACTAAAGTGCACAATCATCTTATTGGTCAACTAAACCCACCCAACCAATCCAATTTGGCCAATTTGGTCAAATTGGCCCATTTGACCCAAATGAATTCAAATGAGCCAAAATCAAATCTAAACAAAACCAAACCAATTGAACCAAAACATCCCAAATGATCATATGAACCCACCCAATTTGACCAATTTGGTCAACCACAATTTAACATAAATGAGTCAAATTGAGCCAAACCTAACCAAATCAACTCCAATTGACTAGAAATTTAAGCTAACCCACTTTTGGATCATTTCAAATCTACACAAATCAAATCCAATGCCAAGTGATCATTCTACCCTTGGGTCAAGGGCTTCACCTGAGACAAACCATTCATGTATATGGTCATTTACATTCCTTGGCCACTGGTACTCTCCCAATTGTCCATCTAGGCATCTAGGACACTGCCCAACCCGACCAACGGGTGGTTGGGTTGGCCATGACCCATGGGAGGTGAAATCACCTCACCCTCCCCATTGGAGCATTTGAAACCCATAAGACACCCATGATTCCTCTTTGGAAGCCACCACACCTTCAACCAACCAAGCCAACTCACCTCCTCCCACCAATGACTCCCGAGATGGTGGGACTAGAAGCCAAACATCCCATGTCGATCAAGATGAATGGGGTATACATCCCTCATTTCCACTCAAACACACACAAAAATAATTACTTAGAGCCCTAACTACCCAAGATGACCCGTTAGAGCCATTTTCTAAGCTCCCAGCTCATTCTCAATCAAAAATGCCATTCCCATCCATCTCGAAATAGGACACTCCCATTTTTTTACCTAACTTTCCCATTTCTCCATCAAACTCAAATTAACTTTGCACACACCTTCTCTAGGCCTCGTTGCGCAAGAACAAATCATCTCCCAACCTTGCATAGCATCGAAGGTGGGACCTCGATTAAAGTTGAGCTCTAAATCATTGATTCGGCGAACATCGAAATTGATCCAATTGCTTTCAGCGGGCTTCATCTCCACTAGATGAAGCTTCCTTGTTTAGCCACCTTGATGAGCTCGTGAGGTATGCTTCCAAAACTAATCCTTAGGCAAAATGGGTTGGAGCTTTTGAAGAAAACTTGCATCATGTGATCTTGATGTTGGATCCCTCGATCAATGTCATGAAGGTGTGGGATCCTTTGAGTTGATCGAGCTTGGTAGCTTGAAATGGCAGATGAACTCCATTCTCTCTCACTCGCATGACATTAAATCATGCACTGTCTATTACACATGATCAAAATGGACAATCATGATTACATTCACTAGATCGATATGATTTAATCCTATTAAGCTATGGGATTAATCATAGATGTCCGATCTTTGATCGAATAGCGAATGAGAAAGAGAGTCCGTCACTAGGCACTAAGTCGATAAGTTTTAGTAGTCAATCCCCTGCGCATTGGGAAGCATGTAGTTAGTGGCCATGGATTTGGCTTAAGTAATCATTTTAATGGTGAAACTTCTAAAATCATAAAAATCATAGAGAATTAAAAAATGCAAATAAATACTCATTTTAAAAGTATTTCAGAATTAATTGAAAATGATCTTAATTAAATTTAAATAGTAATTAATATTTAATTAAAGTTTAATTATAAAATTTATTAGCTAAATTACTCCTTAATTGGAGCAATTAATCCCAAAATTTATGGGTTAATTTAATGGGATGACCTCTGCCTCCCATATCTTGGGATTTATTGCTCACTTAAATAGAAAAATTGACTAATTAAACCTTAACTACTATTTTAAGTTAATTAATGATTAATTAATCCCATTAGTAGTAATAATTTGGGTAATTAAGTTTATTAATCATTATTCAATAGTAAGTGAACTAAGGAATAGGGTTAGGACCCCTTTCCTTAAGTTTATTTCACCTTTTGTTTAAAATGAAATTAATTAATATTTAACTAATTAATTAAATCAATTAATCAATCTAAAATCATAATCACATCAGACATTAATTAATTAAATCATGGGGTAGATCTTTAGGGTGTTTAATAACCTAAAGGAGTTTAATGAAATTATGGTTAGTCCACATGTGTGGGAAAACCATAAAGTAATAATTAAGTCCCTTAATCTAATTAACTATTAATCATTAGCCAATTGCATTAGGCCGCTTTTTATTTCATAGGATCATTGCAAGTTTATTTTCCATGCATATCATGTTGGCTCATAATTATTTAGTTAATTACTTTAAGTGACATAGGTAAGGGTAATTAATTCATATTAAGGTTCAACTTAATTAACCCATAAAATAAATTTAATTACATTTTCTTAAATTAAATCAAATCACTAATGTGGGAAGGGGTTTAAAATAGCAAGTGATGATTTATCTTCTCATCTTTAAATCAAATCAAATCAAAACTTAATTAATAAAGAAGATTTGGTTTTCTTTAAATAATCTTATTTGATTTGATTGTCCTTAAAAACTAGTTTGGTTAAATGAATCACATGCTTATATTTGATTATCCTCTTTCCAATCATGTTAAATTTGGTATGATCCATGCATCCATCTTTTCAAAATCAAGTAAAATAAAATGGATTTCTTTATGTAAGCTTGCATGTGTTCACTTAATTTAATATATGCATGGCTATTATCTTAAATAAATCAAGGTATTTTCAAAAGCTTATAAATGAATAATAATATGTGTTATGATGCTAATTATAAATACATAGAAATGCATGTGCTTATAGCTTAAATTAATACTCTTTCCTCCATTCATGTGTTGATTTATATAAGAATGAAGGGTAATGGGTATATAGTCTAGACATCCAGAACATGAGGCTTTTTGCTAGCCCCAATGAGGTCATTTGATTACCTCACTTCTGGTTTGTTACTTGTTTGATGAAATTGAAAAAGGAAATGTTGAATCTAAATTTGTTCTCTTAAAAAAACCAAAACCCTAAACCCTAAACTAACAACATAACATACAACCCTAAACCCTAAACCCTAAACCCCAAACCTAAACCCTAAACCCTAAACCCTAAACCATAAACCCTAAACCTAAAACCTAAAATAAAATAAATAAACTAAACCTAAATAAAATAAAACCTAAACTAAAACTAACTAAACCTTAAAATAAAATATAATAAAAATAAAACTAAACAAAATAAAATAAATAAAACCTAAACTAAAAAAAAAATAAATAAACCTAAATAAAATAAAACTAAACATAAAATAAAAATAAAATAAAATAAAACTAAATAAACACTTAAACCTAAAATAAATAAAATTAAAACCTAAACCATAAAAATAAAAAAAAAACCTAAATAAATAAAATAAAATAAACTAAAATAAATAAAACCTAAACTAAACCTAAAATAAACTAAACTTAAACCCTAAACTAAATAAAATAAAATAAAAAAATAAACCTAAACATAAACTTTAAAACCTAAAAATAAACAAACCTAAAACCTGGACCTAAAAATAAAATCTAAACCTAAACATAAAAATAAAAAATAAAACCTAAACCTAAAAAAAAATAAAAAATAAAAGTAAACAAAAAAATAAACATAAACCTAAACCTAAACAAAAAAAATAAACTAAAATAAAAAACCTAAACTAAAATAAATAAACCTAAAATAAATAAACTAAACCAAATAAAAAATAAAAAAAAAATATAAATAAAAAAAATAAACTAAATAAACCTCAACCTACCGGTTTACTTAATTTTTCTAAAAAAAAACCTTAAACCCTAAACCCTAAACACTAAACCATAATAAAATAAAAACCTAGCCCTAAAATAAAACAAAATAAAATAAACTAAACTAAAATAAATAAACTTAAACCTAAACCTAAAATAAACTAAACCCAAACTAAATAAAATAAAAATAAACTAAAATAAACCTAATCACAAACTTTAAAAGTAAACCTAAAATACACCTAAAAGATAAACCTAAACCTTAAAAATAAAATCTAAACCTAACATAGAAATAAAAATAAAACCTAAACCTAAAATAAAATAAATAAAAATAAAATAAAAAAATAAATACTAAACCTAAACCTAAACCTAAAGAAAAACCTAAACTAAAAATAAACCAAAATAATAAAATAAACTAAATAAAATAAAACCTAAATAAAAATAAAGACTAAATGGACTAAATAAACCTAAACCTAATGGTTTGGATTTTCTACCCTCCTGAGCCCTCCCTAGGCCACACCCTAAACTACTGACCTGACCCTGGGCCCTAGGCCCTGGGCCACTAAACCCTGACCTGGGCCAAACCTACCTGGGCTCATACTGAGCCACAAACTGACCTGAGCCACAGCACTGACCCACTGAGCTAACTAGGCCCTGGGCCCTAGGCCCTGGGCCTCCTGACCTGACTCCTAAATCCTAGGCCCTAGCCACAGCACCACAAATCCCAACTTCAGAGGCCCACTCAACCATGGGCACTGATCTAATGATAGCCACAAGGCCAGGCACTAGGCTCTAGCCCAAACCCTAAACCTGATCCTACCACCCTGGGCCTCAATCAAGGCCTTAGCCAGGCCTTAAACCAGAACCACACCTGAAACCTAGCCAAACTAAAAGACCTAAAAATAAAATAAATAAACCAAATAAAACCTAAACCATAAAACTAGTAAAAATAAAATAAAATAACTAAAATAAATAAATAAATAATAAACTAAACTAAAATAAAATAAACCTATGAATAAAACCTAAATAAAATAAAATCTAACTAAAATAAAAATAAAATAAAAATAAAAAATAAAATAAATAAATAAACTAAAATAAATTAAACTAAAATAAATAAAATAAACCTAAACTAAACTAAAAAAATAAACCAAAATAAACCTAAAATGAAACCTAAAACCTAAACCAAAATGATTAAAATTAAAATAAAATAAACCTAAAATAAAATAAAAAATAAAACTCAACTAAAAATAAACCCTAAAAACTAAAATAAAAAATCTAAATAAAAATAAAAAATATAAGACTAAAATAAATTAACTAAAACTAAACCTTGGTTTGCTTAATTTGAAAAAATAAACCCTAAATCTAAACCTTAAACCCTAAACCTAAACCACCTACCCTGCCTACCTAAACCCTAAACCCCTAAACTCAACCACCAAACCCTAAGCATAATCTAAACTACCACAACCACTAAATCCACCCTAAACCCTAAAAACCCAACCTTAAACATATACCGTAAAAAAAATTAAAAAATAAACCTAAACCTTAAAATCTAATAAAAACAACTAAGAATGGGGAACCCAGGAACATCACCATCAAGCCTCGGTGATCTGGCGAGGAGGAAGCGGCGTTATTGCTGGTGGTGGGAGATCTAGAGGTGTTGTTGGATATGGAGGTGGTGGTTGGAGTAGTGGAGGTTATGGAGGCGGGAGGAGCGACGGAGTTTACAGCCATGGTGGTGGCGGAGAGAGAGATCGGGGATATGATGGTGGATCCCACTACTCGAGAGGCCAAGGTGGTTGATGGGAATTGAGAAGAACGGCCGATCGATCTACACTTATGGAACTGTCTTTTACGGTATAGCGGTTCCAATTATCTAGGTTTTGATTTGCTTTATGTGTGCTCATTTTATCTATGTCATCGCTTGTGTCTTAGAAAACTTTGTTATTATGTGGTTCATGAAATCAAAAAAAGAAAAATGTTGAATCATTTGTTCTCTACTAAAAACCAAAACCCTAAAACCCTAAACCCTAAAACCTACAAACCTAAACCCTAAAACCAACCCCAAACCACAAACCCTAAACCTAAAAACCTAAACCCAAACTAAATAAAACCTAAAATTAAAATAATTAAAAACTAAATAAAAACCTAAACCTAAAAAATAAACCTAAAAGTAAATAAAAAATAAAACCTAATATAAATAAAATAAAATAGACATAAACTAAACTAAAATAAACTAAACTAAAATAAATAAAACCTAAACTTAAAATAAAAACTAAACCTAAACTAAAATAAAATAAAATAAATAAAATAAACCTAAACTAAAACCTAAAATAAACCTAAAATAAAAAAACCTAAACCTAAAAAAATAAAACCTAAACCTAAACATAAAAAAAAACCAAACCTAAAAATAAAATAAAATAAAATAAACAAAATGGACATAAACCTAAACTTAAACCTAAAATAAATAAAATAAAAATCTAAACTAAAATAAACCTAAAATGATAAACTAAACTAAATAAATAAAATAAACCTAAATAAAGAAACTAAAAATAAATAATAAATTAAATAAATTAAATAAATCTAAATCACCCTAAACCCTACCCTAAACCTACCCTAAACCCTAGGCTTACCCTAAACCCTAAACCCTAATCTGACCTAAACCCTAAACCACCATAAACCTAACCACTGACCCTAATCACCTCCCACTGAGCCCAGGCCAAAACCTTAACCTGACCTAAATCTAAACCCTTAAACCTTAATGATCAGGCCCAAATCTTAAACCTAACCCAACCCTAAACCCTAAACCTAAACCTAAACCAACCACTACCCAACCCAAACCACAAACTAAAACCCTACCCAAACTACCCTACCCACTAAACCTTAAAACCTAAACCCTAAGCCAAAAACCTCAAAAAAAATCCTAAATAAGCCCCAAACCCTAAACTATCTTGGAGACACAATCATTTTACCAAAGATGGAGAGGAACATTCCCCAGCAGTCCAGAAAATTTGTGGTTATTTTTCATAGATAGGGGACACCACGTAGATCTTGGGGGGGGGGGTAATTATTGAGGTGATCGAGTATGACATTGAGGAATGATGTACTATCTCGAGAGAAGTCCTGCTACAATGGACCTAATCACTTAATAAGGACTCCAAAGGCCAATGGGTATTCAAATGTACCAGAGATCTTTCCCCTACTTTACATGAAAAAGTAAAGTAGGGTTTATTATAATCCAAGTTAATTAAGTTCCCTATGGAGGCAAGCCCCATAGTTAATTACATCCTAAGGAATGAGGTTCCTTAGGAATACTCTCGATTAAGATAAATGATCATTATCTCCAATGATTTCAAAGATAAGACTATCAATCAATTGGTTATTTTTAGAAAATCAAGTGGGATTGATCAAAAAGGAGAGAGTTATTATCAAAACCAAAGGTAGAAGAGTAGGGGATGCTCATGATACTAGAAAACCTAGTGAGCATCCCAAACTATCATATGGTTGGGCTTTATATGTTTGAAATTGAAGAGAATTATATGTTTGAGTTAAATTTTTTATTTAAATCTAGGACTTACAATTCGATAATACAAGATTGTAGAAATGCTTAAGAGATGAGGATTTATGCTTGTAGCTCCAAAGGGAAACAGTAACCCCAGATCCTAAATCTAGGGAGCTTTCGCATAAGCCAAAAGGATGACCTAAATCTAAGCGACAAAATGGGCGTATGGTTTACCTCCAGAGAGGATAAACCACCCAATTGGACTTACAACCTTTGGGTGGTCAACTAACTCCTCCTACAATTTTAAATACATGTAAGCAAGTCATATGCTTTGCAATATGGTTAGGCTGTTATTTATTTAGAAGTGAAACTAAGTCTTAAACTCACTCCCTAAGAGACTAGATCATGAAGGGCATGAATAATGACCTAAATCTATGGGATTTTATTTGACATAAGCTATGGGATTTTATATGCCTAATGCATGAGATAATCAGCTATGGGCCAAAATCATAAAGAAGGAGGTGTTTTTCCACCATGGCTCTCAAAGTCAAGCCATTTTCTCGCAAAAAGCCCTCCATTGGCAAGAGTGAGACAATATGATTTATGCATGATATGAGACATACAACCTAAAGGGGTTGCTAAATCTTTTATTATCTTGATTTATGTCCTATGCTTTAGGTGAGGTTATGAATTATTTAGTTTAATTTTGATATGATTAATTGGATAGAAAATTTATTTTCTTCTTAAGAGCCTAATCGTATCCATGTCATTCAGCACTCATCAAACAATTAAAAAATTATGAAAATTATGCCATCCTAATTGCATAGTCATAAAGATAACATCAATCAATTTATAAAATTAGTGTAAAAGAATAAGAGGTCGATGTGGGGTTTCCGCCAAAAAAGAAATGTCGAATACCCTATACATCTTGGTATAATGAAAGAATAAATTACAATTATGAAGCGACAAGTGTTATGGGGGTCTTCATTCTTCATCCTCCATTCTTCATTCTTTGTCTTTCATTCCTTCATCTTGGTTTGCTCCATTTCTCTATTTCTTTTGGTTTGACTTGGGATGTAGTTTGCTCCAAGGCCTCACATGGTATATAAGACATGGTCTTATAACCAATGTTCACCTTAGTCCCCATAACACTTATTCTAATCCTAATGCAAAAATTACATTAAAAGGAAGGAAAGTAAATCTAGCTACACTTGCAAAACAAATATTACCTAAACACACCATACAACCCAAGTAGTTATAGGAATAATTTGGACTTAGTGCCCCACACATGGGTAACCAAGCCCACCTATCCTAATTTGGGTTATGCTTAGGGGTATAAGCAACTTGCATAGCAAGAAAGCATTTATATTCTTATTACAGTGCCCCTTAAGCACAACCCCCTACAGAAAGCATGATTAAGCTAATATCAGCCTAACATCCAGACTACACATATACACCTAACATCCGTCTAAAATAATACATCACAAAACTAAACCTTCATCAAATCATGCACCGTCCTAACCTAAAGCTAGAAATTGAGACTTAGTCTAATGTGCATGTGTCGAGCTTGTGGTATGTCTAGCTAGCTTTAGGTTATGATTTGCTAAGTGTGAGAGGTTTAATTTATAAAGGTTGATTTCTCTTTAAGTAGTTTAGTTGATTCGAATTTTTTAATTAATGTTTCTCTTATTTCATGTAACCTACACTTAGCAACTAAGTGTTATAAAGAGAAGAAAGAGATCTCTCTTTTTACCTTAAGTAATTTCTAAGGTAAATTGATTAATGAATTTCCTTTAGTGAATGGTTTATTATGTATTTTAGTTAACCCTAAGTTTAGATTTGCTCTAAATAGCCCTATTCAATAAGAAAGGCATCTTAGAATTAGTTAGGGTGGATTACTATCATATAACACACACCCATTCATTTCTTTCCACCATGTAGACCATGCATATGAATAATCCTAAGAATACATATACATGCAATGCAAATCTTAGCACACTTTGATGATGAATGCAAAGAGATGTGATTTGAAAATTTGGATATTCCATTTGTTAATTGGATCATTAATGCATGCCTTTGTTATGTAGAAAAGAGGGATGTTTCATCCATTAGCTAAATGCATATATGTATAAAAGTTATAAGTGAGTACAATGCCATTATTCTCTCTACACCGGGGCATAAGGTACAAGACCTACTTAGGGCTACTTAAAGCCTCGCAGCTCTGGGATGTCGAGACTGATATACCACATTTCTTAGATACAGATAGATGTACAAAAAGAACCAAATGGATAAAGAATCATGCAAGATATTATGTTTGATTTGGTTGTATGATTTACATCTATAATATGAAGGTCCATCCTAAGTCTTAATATAGAGATGCATAGGAATATATATAGGTAACTATTGTGTTCTTTTCAAATGAGCTATACACTTGCAAATCCTATGTGAATCAATGTTAAGAGAAGGAAAGAGAACTTTATAATACACATCTTATGCTATCATGCAAGCTTATAAATATTTATAACTAGCATCACTTCATTTATAATCTTTGATTTATAAGTTTTTTAAAAAATAATTTTTGGTTTAATAGTGATAAAAGCCACTCATATTTTTAATTTTAGCCAACACATGTAATTTGACAAAAAAAGAAAACATTTTACTTAATTAATTTTTTTGTAAAAGAAATGAATGCATGATTTCATATGGTAAATGATATTTATCTTGATTAGAAAGAAATAAAGGAATGAAAGTACATGACTTCATTCATCCTAATTAATTCCTTAGGGCAATCACATAAAATGAGATCATTTAAAATTAATCAAAATTCTTTAAGGAGATTTTTATCTTTGAATTTGATTTAACTTAGGAAATATGAGAAGGGTTTGCTAGTCATAACCCATTCCCCCATGTGTGAATTGGTTTAGTTTAATTTAGAATAATTAGGTTGATTTTATGTTTTTTTATTAGGTTAGGTATGAAAAATTTTAATTACCCCTTACCTATACAACTTTAACATAATTATCCAAGTAATTATGGGCCAACATATGATATGCAACCACATGGAAATTAAATCAACAATGCACCTAGGAAATGAAGGTGCCTAATGCAAATGGCTCACAATTATTGGTTAATTAAGCTAAAGGGTTTGATTAAGTACTTTTATAACCCTCCTACACATAGTTTGATTATAATTTCCTTTGGAATTCTCTTAGGTTATTGAACACTAAGAATACCCAAGAATTGAATGATTGAGTTCTAGAATGATTTTGTTTTGAGTTTAATTAATTAAACTATTTAATGAAGTGATTAAGCCATTAATTTGTTGCAAATTGATTAAGTGTTATCCAAATGAAATAAACTTAAGGGAAAATATTGGAAAAGAGGTCCTAATCTCATTCCTTATGTTAATTCACTATTTCATAATGATCAACCAACTTACTTAATGGATTCATTACTGTTTAACATGCTAACTAATCATTTAATTAATTAAGATAGGGATTAATAATGAAACAAGCAATTCTTCTAATTAATCAAGCACCAAATTCTAAAAAAATTATGGGAGGTAGAGGTCACCCCACTAATCAACCTCAAAGAGTTTGGAATTAATTGCTAGAGTAATTAATTAGCTTACATTTTTAATAACACCCAAATTGAGTCAAAATTACTATTCAAAATTAATTGATTTTAATTTTTTATTATTCTCCTCTAAATTACCTTTAAAATGAGTATTTATTTGTATTTTTGGTTTTTTCTACAATTAGTTATGAATTTTGGAAGTTTTACCATTAAAATTAGATTAATTAAGCCTAATTAAACTCCTAATCTTGTTGGGCCACATGGCTCTGACACGACACACTTTCCATGTGGCATGATGGGATTGGTTATTTAAGTTATCACATTCATCAGTTGAGTTAGCTGGCAGCAAACGCGCTTTCTTTGTGGGTCATCCGATCTAAGATTGGACAGTCGAGATTAATCCCATGATTTAGGAGGAAATCAGAGAGATCTAAAGTGTGATTTGATGAGGACCATCCATTCGATCATGAATGGATGGTCCGTGATCTGTCTCCTCCTGAGCGGTGAGAAATGGATGGCATCCATCGATCATCGCTCCATCTGAGCTCACCCAAGCTCGAATGGAGCTCAAATTCATCCCACACCTTCGAGGAAGCACAAGAAACACATCTAATGGTGAAGATCGCATGACATAACAATTTCCTTCACAAAGGACTAAGAAAATTTTTTTCTATGATTTGTTTCAATGGCATACCTCAGAGCTTGTGGTTCCAATTGAGGAAGCTTGTTTGGATGAAACAAAGCCCTCTTGAGCGCACAAGCTTTGATTCAAGTTAGTTCAAAAGACCAATCCATGACGTAGGTGATCGGCTTCTATCAAACTCCTAGTTCCAGTCATCAGGAAGCTCGAGATTTGATTCATTTCAACTCACCATGGTCCAAGGATGGTGTGTGCAAGGTTAATTGCACTTTTGGTTGTGGATTGAGTGAGTTGAGCTCAGGATTAATCTCCCCTATTCCAGTTTTAAGTAAAATTGAGAAACAAAAAGTAAGGAAGCTCTGGAATGGCTTGGAAAAGCTTGGGGAGGCTTCAATTAGACTTCTTGAGCTATGAGGAATAAATCTCTCTCTTTGAGTGAGAATGAGGGGGGTATATCTCCCCGTCCTTGGATTGGATGGTGTATGGGATTTGCATTTTGGCTCAATGGCTTGGATTGGTGATCAATTTTAGAACATCCCACATTGGTCATTTTAGGTGGAGGAGGAGAGGAGTGGCTACCCATGTGATTGGTGAGTGGATTTGGTGAGCCAAGTGTTCAAGGGTAAGGAAGGTTGACCTCCCTTGGGTCATGGCTAACTTATTGGGTCATGTTCACCACCCTCCTTGGGGCTCATGTGGACCAATAGATGGGTGTCAAGTGGCCTTGAAAGGAATGGCCAAATTCCAAGTGAATTTGGTCATGGGATACCCCAACCCAAGGGGTAAAGTGGTCATTTGGCTATGAGTTTTATTTGGGAAAATTTGAAATTATTTAAAAATGGGTTGGGCCAAATTTCAAGTGATTTGGAGTTCATTTGATTTGATTTGGCTCAATTTGAACCATTTGGTCAAGTTGGGTCAAATTGGGTTAGGTTGACCAATTGGTCAAATTGGTTCTAACCATATGGTTAGGTCAGTTCAAATGATCATTTGGAGCCTATGGGTATTATTGGTTTGGTTTAATGTGGTTTATAATTTTTTTTTGGTTCATTTGGGTCAAATGGGTCAAGCTAACTAATTTGACCCATTTGACCCAATTGGGTTAAGGTTAGGCCATGGGTTGGTTTAGGCTTAGTTGATCATTTCAAATGTATTGTAAGCTTTGGTTTCAATCAATTCTGATTTGGTTTGATATCATTGATTTTACCTTTTGGGTTATGTTGGGTTCATGGTCAAAGCTAGGTTGGCTTTAATTGGTCAATTTGGTCAAGTTCAACAATCAATTTGGAATGAATTTGACCCATTGGTTGCAATCAATTTGGATTAGATCAAGATTTGACCTATTTTAGCTTTTATAGGTCAATTTGGGTCAACTTGGGCTAGGAGGGCCAATTGGGTTTGGTCTAGCTCAAGTGAGAGCTTGGTCATGTTTAATAATTGCTTATGGATTTGTTTAGATCAATGGTTTCAATCAATTTGGTTCCGATAAATTTTGGCTTGTTTAGGTCTCATTTGGGCTAAGTGTTGACTAGGTTTGACTTAGTTTGACCCAATTTGAGTGATTGATCATTCTAGGATGATTGTTGATCACAATGTGAGGCTTGGGTGGCCTTGGTTCAACCAATTTTGGATTAGAACTTGGTTGAGAAAGGGTCTTTAGGCTACTTTGGGTCAAGTGGACCTAAAAGGGTGAATTTGCTTGAACATGGCTTGATTCAAGTTTGGTTGAACATATGGACTTATGGTGGAAATATAAATCAATTGCAACTAGTTTGGAGTCAAATGGGTTTTGGTTCATTTGATAATTTCAAGTCAAAAGGATGAACATGGGTTTGACTTGGGTTAGTTTGATTTTGGCTTGGTGATTATAGTTTATGTTTATATTTGGGCATGTGATTGAAGGAGTGATTGTTTGAAGAGAAAATTGAAGGGTTTGGATTGATGTGAGAATGATTTTGCTAAATCCAAGAAATTGGCTTAAAGGATATAAATTGGGTTTGGATTTGAGTTTTGAATTTATATCGATTTACCATTTGAATGTATATTTCATTTATATTTATGAAGATAAATGAGAGTATAAATGATCCATGAGAGAATCATGTGAATTAGGAGTGATTTGATTGTGAATTTGTCTAAGGTAGGTAAAAAAGTTTGAAAATGGGGTTTTGATTTGGTCTGATTTATATTCATTTGATTTGGTATGTGATTTATAATGAAAACACTTGGCTTTGGGTTGACTTGAAGGGTTTGGCAAAGTTTATGGATGTGATTCATAAGGCTTAAGAAGGTTTTGGATTTGGAATTGATCATGGGTTTCAATCATCTAGAATTGGAGTTGGATTTGGAATTGATTTTGGATTTGAATCATTCAATTGAGTTGGGATTGATTTGAGATTTCAAAAAATCAATTGAGTTGGGATTGATTTGATATTTGATTTGGATTGGTTTGAAGGAGTATACATGGGCTAGATTTGAGCTATAGGGTATGTTGTTGCCTTAAATCCCTAATGAATGCCTAATTCTATGATAAACCCTTCTAATTCTGGGTTAGGTGTTCACTAGTCACTAGAAGTGTCTCAAGACCAGGAACTCTTGGTGTCTAGAGGAGTCCATGTCTAAGATGGAGAAGTTGAGAGCTCACTCCAAAAGTGAGGTCAACATTGACCAAGTCAACCACTTAAGCAAAACAAAACTTAAGCATCATACCAATCAAAATCAATATTTGAATATGACTTGATTGACTCAAACCAAACCCAATTGGCCCTCTTGACTCAAGTTGACCCAAATTGACTTAAAAGAACAAATTGGGTCAAATCAAAATATAAACCAAGTTGATTGCAACCAATGGATCATGTTCATTCCAAATTGATTGTTAAACTTGAAAGCTATGATTTGACTCAATTGAACCCAATTGACCTACTTTAAATTGATCTAAGGATTTAATATGGCCTAAATCAAAATCAAATCCAAATTAATTGAAACCAAAGCCTACAATAATCTTTAATTGGTCAACTAAACCCAAACCAACACCCAACCCAAGCCAATTTGGCCAAATTGGTCAAATTGGCCAACTTAATCGATTTGACCCAAATGAATTCAAATGAGCCAAAATCAAATCTAAGCCAAAATAAACCAAACCAATTGAACCAAAACATCCCAAATGATCATATGAACTTGACCCAACCCTTAGTTTGATCCAATTTGACCAATTGGTCAACTTGAACCCCAATTTGACCTAAATGAGTCAAATTGAGCCAAACTAAATCAACTCCAATTTACTTGAAATTTAGGCTAACCCACTTTTGGCTCATTTCAAATGTGCCCAAATCAAATCCAATGCCAAATGATCATTCTAACCTTGGGTCAAGGGCATCACATGAGACAAATTGCTCACGTAAGTGGTCATTTCCATTCCTTGGCCACTTGGTACTCTCCCAATGGTCCACCTAGGCACCTAGGACACTGCCCAACCTGACCAACAGGTGGTTGGGTCAGCCATGACCCATGAAAGGTGAAATCACCTCACCCTCCCCATTGAAGCCATGATTTCTCCTTGGCAGCTACCTCCAAACCTTCAACCAACCATGTCCAACTCATCTCTCCTCTCGCCACCCATGACTCCGAGATGGGGACTACCACTCATCCCCTTTCGATCAAGATGAAAAGGGTATACACCCCTCATTTCCACTCAAACACACACAAAATCATTCTTTAGATCCTACCCAAGATTTAGGGTTTAGGTTGAATGAATCACATGCTAATATTTGATTGTCCTCTTTTCAATCATGTTAAATTTTGTCTTGAATTCTTGCATCCATCTAAATCAAGTAAAATAAAATGGTTATCTTTATGTAAGCTTGCATGTGTTGATTTAATTTAATATATGCAATCTCTTATCACTATTAAATCCAAATGTATTTTTCAAAAGCTTATAAATGAAGAATAATATGTGTTATGATGCTAATTATAAATACATAACAAATACATGTGCTTATAGCTTAAGTGTATGAATGTTGAGTTATTTTTCCTCAATTCATATGTTGATTTATATAAGATTGAATGGTAATGGGTATATAATTGACATCCCAGAACATGATACTTTAGCAAGAGGTTATTTGATTACACTTGAGTTTAATGCATTCCATTTGATTTCATTCTTATGTATTTCAACATTAAAATTTGGATAGAGCTTCAATTCATATATATATATATATATATGATTCAATCAAAAAAATATACAATATTTGCATGGTTTTCTTTCCCTCATTTATGTATACATCCATGTGTGTGTCCAAGAAAAGAAAAAATAATTCAATCAAATAAAATATAAATTCTAAACATACACATACATTCATAATTTAAGAGTGCAAAAATATGTTGCATGTATAAATACATAGATTAAAACCATATGCATGTTACATGTGATGGAAAGGAATGATTTAATATATGTCATCTTGTAGTAATTAAATTAATCTTAAGATGCCTTTCATTTTGAATAGATTATTTAAAATTGAATCTAAACTTAATGTTAATTAAATCATTTAATAAGCCATTCACTAATGAGAACTAAATCAAATTAATAAACTTAAGAAAGTGATTTAAGGTAGGGATGAAAGAGGGTAATCCTCTTTTCATTCATCTTAGTTGCTAAGTGTAATCAAATGAAAAAAAAAAAAACACAAATTAAAATTCTCAACTCAATTAAACTACTTAAGTGAAATCAACCATTCATGTTAAATTGATTCCTTCTACACTTAGAAAAATATAACACAATGCTAACAAGACTTAACAAGCCTTAATACACACATTAGAATTAAGTCACTTCTATCTCTAAGTTAATGGTGTATGATGTGATATGTTTTGTTTTAAGATGTATTACTTTAGGTTGGTTTTTGGGTGATATTCCAATATTAGCATAATCATGTTTTTTTGCAATTAAGCATAAGGGATGCTTAAAATAAATGTGAATGCTCTTTTTTTCTTTTCTTAAATCCTTAAGCATAATCCAAGTTAGGTGTAAAAGTTACCCATGTAAGGTGCTAAGTCTAAATTATAAATAGTGCTTGATGTTAGCTAACCTCTATTTTTCTTGGTGTAGTTAGATTTTTTCTCACATAAATGTAAATTTTACAATAGAATTAATATTAGTGATATATTAGGATGAGCTTGCTAGAAGGCTTTATCACTTGATGGCTTTGAAGCAAAACCATCCAAATCAAAGAAGGAACCAAATCAATTATAAAAGGAGGACTAACATTTAAAAAAATTATAATTATTCATCTTTTCTTAGTTGTTTGACCTCATATTCTTATACAATAGTTTATATAATTGTTTGGTGTTATGTTTACATTGTGCATTAGGGACATGCTTTTCATAGTTTCTTAAATGATTGATGCTTTAATGTGTGGTTTTGATATGATTAGGCTCTTATAAAAATAACTTTTCAACTAATCACTCATAACTAAATTTTAAACAACACATAGCCTCATCATAAAGCCTAAGACATAAATAAGATAATTAAAAGATTTATCAAATATATGATTGTATGTTTCACATCATGCATGGTATCCTTTCTCTTGAACATGAAGGAGCTCCATCCTTGCATGATAAAGAAATGTTTATTTGTATAATATTTGGAGAACACCTTCTTTAGTTGATTTAAATAATTTCATCATTTATTTAAAAAAATCCTAAAATACACAAAATGATTTCAAAATGAAATAACATTTGCATTTTGCTATACTATGTAAGTCATATGCTCATTTTTCATGTCTCTCTTAGGAGAGTGTTTACTTTAGTCTCTTTCTAATTAAATAATCAAAGCTATCTTGCAATTAATCGAATTACATGTTTTAAAATCATAAAGAGTTATGCATGAGATTATAAATCAAAGTAATTAATTTATTCTCTCTTGTGGAGGTAAACCTTATGTCCATCCTAATTTAGGTCATGATAAAGCTCTTAGATTTGAGGTAGCTATTTCTTTCTACAAGATTAAATCCTTACCTCTTAAGCATTCATGACCTTGTGTTGGTTGAGTATATCCTAGTAATCTAATTAAATTTCAACTCAAAACATATAAATCTTATCAACTTCAAAACTATAAAACCCAACCATAGGATGACTGAAATATTCACTAGGCTTTTTTAGTATCATGAGCATTTCCTACTTATTTCATTTAGATTAAAATAAGTCTTCTACTTGAGCTTTCCCAATTGATTTTCCAAATACATCAAGTCTAAAGAAATCTTTGGATATGATAATACTAATGTAGTATTCTTAGGAAATTTCATTTCTAAGATGTAATATTAACAGGCTTGCCTTATAAACTTAAGAACCTAGTTTAATATAAACTACCTTTATTCATGTAAAGTAGGAAAAATCTCTCATACATTGAAGACCCATCATGCCTGGGGAGTCCTTTGTGCTGATTGGGTCCATTGTAGAGTGATGCTTCTATCTTGAGATGGTACATCACAAATTTTGTACCAAGCACCTGAAGTACCACCCTGATCCATGGTGTCCCTACATAAAAATAAAAGACTCCCAGTTCATTGCATCCTTTCAACATCATCCTTTCTTTCTGGGTTTGGAATGGATCCTCAAGCTATCTTAGATATAATGTTAATGATACACACAGGGTCACAAACTCATAGTCTATAAATAATATCCAATGTGTAATGGTTATGCTTTCGGCATCTTAGGTAAGTCTTCATCCCAAATGTAACTCTAAGATTTTAGTGGCATGCATCTTCTTTAGTAGTGATTGAGCTAAGCATATCTCTAGATCAAGTAAGGCCTTGATTAGAGATTTTCTCATCTCTTTGGATAAAACATGCCTTATACTTGTTAGAAACTTTCTAAGGTGAGCTAAGACATTGTAATCAAATAAAACCTAAACTCTAAACTAAAAAAACCTAAACCTAAATAAAATAAAATAAAACAAAATAAATAAATAAACCTAATAAAATAAACAAAACTAAATAAATAAAACCTAAACTTAAACCAAAATAACTAACTATACCCAAATAAAAAATAAAATAAATTAAAAAAATAAATAAACAACTAAAATAAAACTTAAAATAAACCTAAAATAAAACTAAAATAAACCTAAATAATAAAAACTACAGATTCAAAATAAAATGTAAACCTAAGATTAAAATAAAATAAAACTCAACTAAAAATAACCTACACCAAAACCTAAAAAATAAACTAATAAAATATTAAAATAAATAAAAAAAAATAAACTAAACCAAATAAATATAAAATAAACATAAATAACCACTTAGTTCTATCTTAAAAAAAAAATACTTCCAACTAACCACTACTAACCCCAAACCCACTCTAAACCATAAATCCTACCCTTCCCTAAGCCAAAACCCACACCCTATCTCCTAACCTCATAACCCACATCATCCTACTCACACCCATGTCTCACTAAACCAAACTACTAAATAAAACCAATGTAATTAAATCAACTATATTTAAAAATAATAATAATAACATCTAAAACCTAAATCTTAACTCCTATAAATATAATAAAATAAATAGATAATAAACTCCATAAAACTTATAAATATAAATATTTCAATGGATATAAACAAATAACCCCCTACATAACTTAATAACTAAATATAAAACAACTACTAAAGAAACCTAAACCTATAAAATAAATAAACTAAACTAAATATAAATAAACCTAAACCTAATAAATCCTAAACCAAAACTTAAACTAAATAAATAAAATAAACTAAAAATAAACTAAACTAAAAAAATAAAATAAAAATATTCTAAAACCTAAACTAAAAATAAATAAAAAAATAACATAAAAAAAACTAAACTAAAAATTAAAATAAATAAAAATTAAAAATAAAAAATAAAACTAAACTAAAAATAATAAATAAACTAAAAAAAAATAAATAAATAAATTAAAATAAATAAAACTAAAATAAATAAATAAAAATAAACCTAAAATAAAATAAAACTAAAATAAACTAAAAATATAAAATAAACTAAATATAAAACCTAAATTTTGTTTTTTTTAAAATGCCAAACCCTTAACCCCAAACCCAAAACCCAAACCCAAATCCAAACCCCAAATAAAAAACCAAACCAAAAGCTAAAACCTACCAAATCTAAACCCTGAGCCATAAAAGTAAAAACCCCAGAAACTGCTGAGCCTAAACCCTAAAACACCAATCCCAAACCCTAGAAACACTTATAGGCTAAAACTAAAACTAAAATAAAACCTAAAAATAAAATAAATAAATAAAATAAAAAAAATAATAAAATAAAAAATAAAATAAAACCTAAACTAAAATAAACCTAAACTAAAATAAAAATAAAAAATTTAAAACTAAAATAAAATAAAATAAAACCTAAACTAAAATAAAAATAAAAAATAAATAAAAAAAAAATAAAATAAATAAAATAAAATTAAATAAAATGAAATAAAACCTAAAGCTAAAGACCTAAAATAAATAAAAAATATAAAATAAAAATAAAAAACCTAAACCTAAACTAAAAAAAAATAAAATAAACTAAACTAAAAACTAAATAAAATAAATAAACCTCAACCTAAACTAAAATAAATTAAACATAAACCATAAAACTAAATAAAGTAAAATAAACTAAAAATAAACCTAAACCTAAATTAAAATAATACCTAGATAAACCTAAAATAAAATAAAACAAAACCCAAACCTAAAATAAAAAAATAAAACCTAATCATAAAGAAATAAAATAAAACTAACTAAAATTAAAAATAAACCTAAACTAAATAAAATAACTAAAAATAAATAAATAAACTAAATAAATAAACTAAATAAATAAAAAAAATAAATAAAATAAAAAAATAAACCTACTTTTTAAAACCACTGACCTAACCCTAATTCTACCCTAAACCCTACTTAAAACCCTAAACCACCCAACCATACCCTAATCTAAACCCTACACTGACCCTAAACCTAAACCTAAACAACTACACCCTGACACCACACCTAAACCCTAAACTAAAGCTAAACTAAATAAAACCTAAAATAAAATAAATAAAAACTAAACCTAAAATAATAAAATATAAAATAAAATAATAAAAATACCTAAACTATAAACCTAATAAAAATAAAAAAATAAAAATAAAACTAAAATAAAATAAATAAAAAAATCTAAACTAAAAGAAAAATAAATAATAACAAAACTAAAATATAAAATAAAAAAAATAAAATAAAATAAAAAATAAAAAATAAAATAAAAATAAAAAAACCTAAACCTAAAATAAACCTAAAATAAAACTAAAAATAAAAAATAAAACCTAAACCTAAATAAAAAAACCTAAATAATACAAAATAAAATAAACCTAAACCTAAACTAAAATAAACTAAAATAAAATAAATAAAACCTAAACCTAAAATAAACTAAACCTAAAAAATAAATAAATAAAATAAACTAAAATAAACCTAAACCTAAACTAAAAAATAAAACAAAAAATAAACCTAAAAAACATAAACTTAAAATAAAATAAAAAAACTAAACCTAAAACAAATAAAAAATAAATCTAAAACCTAAAAAATAAAATAAAATAAAACTAAACTAAAAAATAAACATGACCTAAACCTAAACATAAATAATGAATAATAAACTAAAATAAATAAACAACTAAATAAAAAATAAAAAATAAACTAAAATAAAAATAAAATAAACTAAATATAAAATAAACTAATACCTATGGGTTTACTTGGTTTAAAAAACCCTAAACCCTACCTTCCTAAACCTAAAAAAATAACCCACTAAAAAACCTAAACCACAAACCCTACCCTAAACCACACTCTAAACTAAACACCCAAACCTCCATAAACCTAAACCCCACTCCCAATTAAACCCTAAACCTCTCTAAAACCTAAATAAATAAAACCTAAAATAAATAAAACTAAAAATAATAAATAAAATAAAAACCAACTAAACTTAAACTAAACCTAAATAAAAATAAAAACTAAAACTAGACTAAAATAAAAATAATAAAATAAACTATATAAAATAAAATAAACTAAAAAAAACCTAATAAAATAAAACTAAAAATAAAAAAAAAAATATACATAAAATAAAATAAAGAAAAAACTAAATAAAAAAAACCTAAAAAGATAAACTAAATAAAAATAAAATAAATCATAAAAACTAAAACTAAAAGAAATAATAAGAATAAAATAAAATAAACCTAAACTAAAAACTAAAATAAAAAAACTAAACCTAAAATAATAAACTAAACCCCTAAAAAATAAATAAAATAAATTAAATTAAAAAAATATAAACTAAACCTATAACAAATAAAACCTAAAATAAAAAATCTAAACCTAAATATAAAAAATAAAATAAAAACCTAAACCTAAAATAAAAAATAAAACCTAAATCTAAAATAAAACTCAATAAAAATAAACCTAAACATAAAAATAAAATAAAATAAAACCAAAACTCAAATTAATACCTAAATAAATAAAACTAAATAAAATAAAATAAACCTAAATAAAATAAAGAAACTAAAATGAATAAAAAAATAACTAAATAAACCTAAACCTACTAATTTGCTTTATTAAAAAAAAATATTAAAATAAAAAATAAAATTAACCTAAACCTAAACTAAAATAAACTAAACTAAAATAAGTAAAACTTAAACCTAACAAAATAAACTAAACTAAAACTAAACCCAAATAAAATAAAATAAAATAAACTAAAATAAAATAAAACCTAATACAAACTATAAAATAAATAAAACCTAAACTAATAAAACAAAACCAAATAAACCTAATATAAAATAAAATAAACTAAAATAAACCTAAACTAAAACTAAAAATAAAATTAAAATAAACCTAAAATAAAATGATAAACTAAACCTAAAAAAAATAAAAAAACCTAATAAAACCTAAATAAAAATAAACCTAAACTTAAAAATAAAATAAAATAAAACAAAACTAAAATATAAATAAACCTAAAATAAAATAAAAATAAAACTTAAATAAAATAAAAAAACTAAATAAAACTAAAATAAAAAAATAAATAAAATAAATAAAAATAAATACATAAACCTAATAAAAACCAAAACCCTAAATAAACTAAAAAACCAAACCTTATAAAATAAATCTAAACTAAACTAAAAATAAACTAATAAAAATAAAACTAATAAATAAAATAAACTATAAATAAATAAAAAATAAAACCCAAATAAATAAATAAATATATAAATAAAAAAAAAATATAAATAAATAAATAAACCTAAACCATAAATAAATAAATAAACTAAAAAAAAAAAAAAATAAATAAAAATAATAAAAATAAATATATAAACTAAACCTAATAAATAAAAAATAAAAAAATAAATAATAAATAAACTAAACTATATAAACTATATAAAATAAATCTTATAATACCTGTAACTTATAAAAATAATAATAAAAAATAAACTAAAATATAAACTCAATAAATAAAACTAAACTCTAAACCTAAACCTAAAAATAAAATAAATTAAAAAAACTAAACTAAACTAAAACCTAAAAAAAAAAATAATAAAAAAATAAAAAAAAACTAAATAAAATAAAATAAAACATAAAAAACTAAAATAAAAAATCTAAATAAAATAAAAATAAACCTAAACTAAAATAAACCTAAATTTAAATAAAATAAAAACTAAAATAAAGCTAAAAAATAACTAATTTCTAAAATAAATAAATAAACCCTAAACCTAAACTAAAAACCTATAAAATAATAAAATAATAAAAAAATTAAAAAATAAAAAACCTAAAAAATAAATAACCACTAAACCTAAACCTAACTATAAAATAATAACTAAAACTTAAAACTAAATAAAATAATGCCTAAATAAAATAAACCTAAAAGATTAAACCAACCTGGCTCCACAGGCCACAAAACTAACTGGGCACTGGGCCACTGAATCATGAGCCCTAAATCCTAAACTTATTACTCCCTGATCCAACTAACCCAGGCAACTGGGCCACACTAATAATAAATATAGGTAATAAATGTAAAAAAATAACCTGGGCCTGGCCTGGATCATACCACAGGCCTGACTAAAACTGATCCCCACTACCACCTGAGCCACACCCACTGATCCCAGGCTACCAATTACCACAAATCTGAGCCTGGGCCCCAGGCCTACACTAAACTCCTAAACTATAGGCCTGACCATAGATCATAGATCTAAAACTGAGCCAAGAAATCCCACCCAAACCCTAAACTAGAAAAAACCAAAATAAATAGATAAAATAAACTTAAAATATAAACCTAAACTAATGACTAAATATAAAGAAACCTAAACTAAAATAAATAAACTGACATAAATAAACTAAAATATAATAAAATAAAGATAAAAAATAATTATAATAAAAGAAAATAAACTAGAAACTAAATAAACCTAAAACTGGTTTGTAATTTAAAAATAAATAAATATAAACCTAAAATCTTAAAAACCTAAATAAATACCCTAACTGGCTACTAAATCTAACTAAACTTAAATCTCCATAAATCTGACCCTAAAACCCTAAACCCTATACCTAAACCCAACCCACCTAAACCCAACAAAACCTAAAAGCATAAACCTAAAACCATAAACCCTAACTGAAACTAAACTAAAACCTAAAACCTAACCCCAAAACCCCACCTAAACCCAAACTTAAAGTAAATAAATAATTTTAAAATAAACTAAATAAAACTTAAAATAAACTAAACCTAAACCAGAATATGGGCAAACCTTGATGGCAACATCAGCCTCAGATGGCTAGATCTGGCGGTGTAGGCGAAGGTAAACCCTAGTGTTGGTTGAGATCAGGTGTTGGTGGATATGGAGGTGGTGGTGAAGTGATGGTAGAGTGACGAAGGTTACTATCATGGTGGTGGTGGAGGGAGATACCTGATAATGGTGGATCCACTAGAGGCAGTCTTGAGTTCTAATAGGGCTAAACAAGAATGATCGATCATATCCTACTTATGGAACTTTATCTTTATAGAGATGAGTTATCTGGGGTTTTGATTTTAAAATGCTCAATTTATGACATCTCTTATCTTAAACTTGGGGTGCTACTTGGTTGATTAAATTGAAACAAAAAATTATTGAATCTAAATTTTTTTTCTATTAAAAAAAACTTTAAACCCTAAACCATAAAGCCTAAACCCTAAACCCTAAACCCTAAACTAAAACTAAAACCAAAACCTAAACCTAAACCTAAACCATAAACCTAAAACTAAACCTAACCAAACCTAAACCCTAAACCTAAACCCTAAACTAAACTCTAAACCACAAAGTTTAAACCCTAAAAAACTCTAAACCCTAAAATCCTAAATCCTAAATAATAAACCCTAAACCCTAAAACCTAAACCCTAAAACTGTCAAACCTAAACCCTAAATCCTAAAGCCTAAACCTAAAATAACCTAACCACTAAACCACAAATCTAAACTAACCATAAACCATAACCTAAAAAAAACCATAAACCTTGAATAAAGATGTCATTAGGAGTAGATCTAAGAATGACAATCTAAACATAGTTATGGTAATAAATAAAATGTCTTCAAGACTTTCCCTTGACTATTAGATTTGAATACCCCTAACCTAAACATATTATAATACCATATATTAAAGTATAATGTAACATCATATATTTGAGCATGTATTACTGTGTTTTTGGATGTCATAAGATGTTTTGAAATGTTTTTGGTATGTTATGGTATTGTATATAATCTATATTAATATGAATCATAAAAATATTAATTTAATAAATCAGATGATGAAATTTGTTAAATTTGAAGTGGGAATTAGGTTGTAGTACAAAAGTGCTACACCACTTGTAATCTAAAAGTAAAATTTTATGTTCAAAATAAATATTATATGTTTTAGCATAGTAAAGTATCATATATCATAATATATTATTCTATGGATTTTAAATTCTTTTAGTATTTTATAATCATGAAATTAAACCCTAGCATTATTTATAAAATTCTGATTTAGACTTTAAAATGATGGAATTTGGCCAAAATCATAATAAGTAGAATGGGATCATGATATATTGTTTCAATTTAAAATATGTAAGTGATACGACTAAAATATAGAGTTTTTTTGTTTTATGATTTTATGTTCCTTATGATGTGATATGAAATATAATATAATATAATATGTTATAGTGTATTATAATATGGATGCCATAACATAGTGTAGCATCATTCATTATAGCATACTATTTTTATTACTACTTGTTATTTAGCATATTTTAGTTTATTATTATATGTAGTAGAGTTTGTACTAGTATAATTCATAAAAAATATTGATTTAGATGAGATGATGGGATTTTGCCAAATTTAAGGTAAGCCTTGGGAACATCATTGGTGTGCTATGGTGTGTCATTTAATCAAAAGAATGGAATTTTGCATCAAAATAAATGTTCATATTTCAACCAAATTTTACTGATTTTTGTTTAAACCATTCATTTTAAGGTGTAATGTAAGATAATATATTATATTAAAATATTAAAATATAATGTACATAATAATATAACTTAACATATATATGAATGGGGTGTGTTACTAAATGTTATTGTACATTTTAGTATGTTTTACTTTTGTTATAATACATTAATAAATTCACAAAAATATTAATTTGAAAGTTGAGATGGAAGAATTTGGCCAAATTCACGGCTAAAGAAACTAAAATTATGCTACTTTGTACCATTTCTATTAGAAAAATAACAATTTTACATCCAAAATGAACATTATTTATATTTTGAGAAAATCTTGTTATTTGCTCCTTTAATGATTCTCTTGTGGTGTAATGTTAGACAATATATTATATTATAGCAAATTATAATGTAACATCATATATTATAAAATAATATAGTGTGTTAATTCACACTATAATATGTTTAGCATGATATTGTATAGTTAGTTGGAGCTTACCATCAAAAAATCATAAAATATTGATTACATTTTAAGATGATGTAATCGAATGAACATTAGCTTTAGTTGAAGTATTAAAGGTGTGCATAAAAATAATATTTGATGAGAATTCCATGTCAACATGGAAGATGCTAATCACATTATTGGACATATGTGAAATTATGTACATAAAGAAAAATTTGTTGGGATTTGAATTTGATTTGATATGATTTATGGAAAGAAGATCCCTGGGGATAAGAATCTAATCCATGGGATTAAGATCAATAAATTTTAATTTGTTTTGTTTTATTGATGGAGGCACATCTATGAATAGCTGAGTTTGGGGTCGGGTATATGAACCTTCCACTTGGGAAACAAGTTTGAGCTATCTGCTGGGGATTGGGATTTGTGTTTGATTTCATATATTTATTTGGGGATGTATCTACTGGGGAAAAGAGTTTGGTTGAATTTCTTCTACTTAGACTTTGCTAGGGGAGTTGGTTTAATTTATCAGGAGGTTGGTTTTGAATTTTATTTGTTTCCTTGACTTATTTTGATTTGGGGCTCCATGGGAGAAGGTGTGATTTAATTGGAAAAAATTATAGGGTTTATTTATAATGTTAATTTTCGGTGGCGATGGACCCAGAAGGGGATATGTCTTACTCAGTTTACAAATCAAGGGATAGTTTATTGTGGGTAGAATAACCAACTAAGGGGTTGCCTTTGATATTTGATATGTGCTAGGAAGAGAAGGCATAGCAGACTTACATCTTGCAAAGTGAGGAACAACCCAGGGTGACTTGTTGGATGCACAATCAAACTAAAGGGTGGATTGAGTGAATACTGGGACTTATGTCATCAAAAATGTCATTAATTTTATCTAATTTCATGTGATTTGGTATCATTTGTTTGTTTAGTTTGATTTTGAATTAAGCATATCCTGGGGATGTGAGCTCTATAAAATTTGATATATTTAATTTATGGATTCATGATGGACTCACTAAGAAGGGGCTATATCAGACTTATCCTTTCTCAGTTTACAAATCCAAGGGATAGTCTACTAATGAGGGGAAAACTAGCCAAGGGGTTGCCTTTATTGCTAGGAAGAAGGTAGTAGACTTTTCTAAAGTAGGGAACAATGGGGTGACTTATTGGTAGCATAAATAACTTAAGGGTGACTCTTGAGTGAATGTCTTGGGGACTATGTCAACTCAAGAGTAATCAAAGCGATTCTTATAGGAGTTTTGTTTGACATAAAGATAGGATGTGGGAAAAAGAGATCTTAGGGGTGTCCTAATCCATAAGTGAATATATATTGTTTATATATTTACATGAACATTGGTGAGGGACCACCGAAAAGGGGCTATGCCTTCACTTATCTGATTCTTGGACCAAATGACACAAGATGGATTCTCCAACCATAAGTGGTTAATAGAAAGGGGACTATCAATGATGGTAACCAGTGTCTAAATGGGGTTGCAAGGATATGATCCAAATATAGTGCCCATGGGAGGTCTTTATTAGGCACGAGCCCTAAAGAAAACTATAGATGTATGCCAACTCAAGGAGAAAGCATAGTAGACTTACATTTTCCATGGCGGTGTATCCAGGTGTGACTAACCAACCTAAGGTGTATCCATCACATAGTGGTGTACATGAACAACCAACCTAGTGCGTGGGTATGCATGATGATCTGAGAAAGGAGTACAACTTTTCAACCTAAATTGATCATTAGGATAATTTATTATTGGCAGGGAAAATGCTATCTGAACTAGAGCACTACTAAGCGGGGAGCCTTGAGGAAGGACTGGACCCAGACTTGAAGTAGTCAGGAGGGAAGGATCCACTAGGGGACTTATCCTAAACCTTAAATATACTCAACCCAATCAGTTGATGAAGGCTAATCCAAGAAAGAAGCATAGCAGACTCACATCCTCTTGAACAAAGCCAACATGAGGTAGCTTACCGTCCACATAGTAATGCCTACCAAACTAACAAGATGCATGTGTGGTAGTAAGGAAGAAGGGTATTATACTTACATCCTCCAAAGTAAGAAGACCACTTGGGTGATATAAACTAGGGGTATACGTCGGCCAGAAACTCTTGAGTGAGTCTTGGGGGCATTAACTTCAGTAGCCGAGACAAAAGATATGTATTATATGTTTATGTGTACTTTTTTTGTTTGTGTGATGAAGGAATGCCTCTGTTCCTTACACCCACCTAAACACATCATGGATTATGAAACAAGAATACTTTCATTATGGAAGAGATTGAATTTGAAATGGAATTTTCATTGATGATAATTATTTTCAAACATGATTTATAATATTTATTTAAGTATAACCCATTAATTAGAAGCATTGGGCACTATCCCTTATGATGATTAATAAGCTGATAAGATCCTCCTTGGTAGGCCTTCTCTATGGCAAAAGGGCATTCCCAAGTGGGTTCAACCTTGCCTCCCATGTTACGACGGGCAACAATCGGTCTCCTTAGAACTAAAATAAGCTCTCTACTCAAAATCTCTAGGGACCAACTTCTTGTGAGCTTGAATCATTTTAGCTTTGTACTTGAGGTTTTGGCATGCCCACAGCATCTCTCCTCCAAACTTTCTTCTAACCACAACTTGCATTGCTTTGTTATGATCTTGCCCATAGCTATTTTTTAGTGATGGGAGTTGGACTTCTAATGGTAGAATAACTTGAACCCACTAAGGAGAAAGGAGTAGAGTTCTATGTGGTGTGGTAGACCCACAAGGGCTAATTCCTCATGCCATCACTTGTTGTTGTCAAGTGTCTTCTTCAATGGATCGAGTTTTGTTGGAGGCTTCTGGCATTTACCCTTTAGTTGATGGTAGAATATCTCCAATCCATGTTATTTCTCTGGCAAGTTATTGATCTTGTGCTCTTGAATGTAGAATTATCAGATATAATTCATGATGGCACTCTAAACCTATATCGATATGGTTCCTAAAATGTTGAAGCATGCGACCTCTCGAGTGAAATCAACTTTACCCATTTGGAAAAGTACTCGATGGCGACTAAGATGAGATGACCCTTGGAAGAAAGAGGATTAATCGGACTCACTATGTCAGTACCCCAACACTCGAATGGTAATGAGGTCAATGTAGGATGTAGAATGTTGGGTGGTTGGTGTAGGACCATACTGTGTATTTGACATTGGTGGCATCGACTAGCCATATTCGTGCAATATTTGATCATCGATGGCCAGTAGTGTTTTAGCCTCTTTATCTTTTCTTTCATCTTTGGACCAGATTGGTTAGCTTCACATAATCCTGAGTGTACCTCAGTCATGATCTTGCGGGCTTCATGCTTGTCTAAATAACTTAACCACATATGATTGAAAGATCGCCGGTACAAGACACCATCCGCAAGAGCATAGGAAAGTGCTCTCTGCTTCATCTGATGGTATTGGGACTTCTCTTGAGGTAGTTTACCTTTCATCATGAATGGTTGCCTCCAATCTCCTTGTCCTTCTTGGTAATGACAACCTCCCTTCAAGAGAGTACTTTTGATGAGTTCAATATCAATAAGGGATAAGACTTATCTATTTTGGATCTTTGTTGATATGGACTTATCCTCCAACCAACTCCTTGGAAAGTTTGGCTAAAGCATACATTATGGCATTCTCTCCTTGAGGAATCTTATAAATGGTAGCCTTTGGGATTTGGGCCAATAACTCCATGGTGTACTTGTAGTAGTGATGGAGCTTGGGCTTTATAACCTTATAGGACCTAGTGATTTGCTTAATAACTAGCTAAGAATCCTCAAAGATGTTGATGTTATGGATTCTTAGAGTAATGGCTAACTCCAGACTAGCAATCCGAGCCTCATATTTGACTTTATTGTTGGAGCAAAGATTAGACAGATGATATGAGAATCTCATCACATTGGAGTAACTAGTCCTTACCTTTTTTGGAATAGTATTATGATTCTTCTCCTCCTTGAGAGCAAGCACCATCAAAGTACATCTCCAAGCGGTGAATGCTAGTATCCCTAAGTTCATGATTTATTCATTGGGAGATCATCACTGTAGAGTCAGTGGAAGTGGGTGCTACTAAGAAATCTAGTGCTTGTCCTTTCACCTTACAGAGGGGTACAAAGGTAATGTCAAATTGTGAGAGGATCATGGACCATCGTGGAAACCATCCAGATAACATCGATAGTGTCATGAGATACTAGTGGATTTATCATAGAGATTAAGTTTCACTTATGAGGAAGCATGTAGTCTTTGTAGAGAGAAAGATTAAAGCTAGGCAATGCTTCTTAATGAGTGGATAATTATCCTTAGTAAGGACTAGACAATGGGGGTAGTAGAGTTTATTTTCCTTCTTCATCATTGGCTTGGGCCAATGAAGCACCAAGGGGAGTCTAATGCGGGTGTAAAGTATGAGCTTGCATGGGATAAGAACTAGAATACCAAGCATCATGTGCTTGATGTCTTAGGAATATCATCCAATTGAACTTGGCATCCCTTTTTCATAAGTCGACATCTTCCAATATGTTGGATATAAAGCATCTTAGATACTCGAACCCTTGGAATGATCGAGTTGAGTTAAACTTTTAGGGGTGGCATTTTATCGCCTTGATCTTCTCTAGATGATTTCAATTCCCTATCGGATAAACCCAAGGAATTTCCACGCTACTAGAATGCACACTTGGGGGTTCATTTTGAGGTTAAATTTTCTTAACTTTTGAAAACTACTCTCAAGTCAAAGAGATGGCCTTTCCTTTTTTTGACCATAAGATCATCGACATAGCACTTGACTTGATGAATGAGTTCATCAAAGATTAGAGTCATAGCGATGGTATATAGCACCATCATTTTAAAGCTGAAAGGCATGACCTTATAGCAATGATTCGATGAGGGTTCTTAAAGTAGGTTTCTTTTCTTGGCCATCTTTATTTGGTTATATCGGATGAGCCATCCATAAATGAGAAGACGCATGAGAGATGAGGCACTATCAACTTTGAGATTGATAATGGAAATTCATCTTTATTTAAATCCCTAAAAAAATTGAAGCATATGTGAAATTGACCATTCTTTTTTTAAATGGGATGACACTAATGGTAGGGTATTATTCTTCCGGATGAAGCCAGCATCAATCAATTTCTTGACTTCATAAATAACTTGTTGTTCTATCCCTAATGGAAAGCATCTACGAGCTTACTTCATAGGGTTAGCAATAGGCTCTATTGCTTGTTTATGGACCGCTAAGTCAGGAGCTAATCCAAGCATCTCTTCATAACTCCATGCAAAGCAGTTTGTTGACCTCATTTTTAGAATGAGATCTCAACCCCTCCATCTTAGACATAGGACTTCACCTAGACAGTATGATTTTCCTTAGTCTTAAGACACTTATAATGATTAGGTGAACACTCAACCTAACCCTAGAGGTTTAGAAGAGTTAGCCATGGGAATAGGTTATGCGTTAGGGGTGTTAGAAAATTTGCCTACCCTATGGAGAACCAACTCCTCACTTCCTTCTTCCAAGTCAAAACTCAAATCAATTCCAATTGATTTTCTCAAACCTTTAATCAATTCCAACTTAATTGATTTTGCCCAAACTCAAACCAGTTCTAAATGATTGAAGCCCATGATTGAATTTCAAATCCTAAAAATCTTTCCTAAGCCCTTAGATTTCATCTTATGGACTTAGCCTAAATCAAATCCAAATCAAATCAATTCAAGAAATTTTCTCATAACCCATTTATATTCTCATTTATATTCATAAATATAAATGAAATATAAATTCAAATATCAAAATCAATTCAAAACTCAAATCCAAATTCAATCAAAATTCAACTAAGCCTTTCAATCAAATTCTTGAACTTAGCCAAATCAAATTCAAATCAAGTCAAACCCTTGATTTTCTTCATGATTCAATCAATCCTTCAATCATGAATCCAAATATAAACATAAACTTCAATCATCAAACCAAAACTAAATTTAAAAAATAAAATCAAAACTAATCAACATTCAACCTAAGCCTTTCAAGTCAAATTCTTGAACTTAGCCAATAAAATCAAATCAAATCAAACACTTGATTTTTCTTCATGATTCAATCAATCCTTCAATCATGAATCAAATATAAACATAAACTTCAATCATCAAATCAAAACTAAATTCAAAACTCAAACCCAAATCAAACTCATGTTCACCATTTGAACTTGAAATTGTCAAATGCATCAAAACCCATTTGACTCCAAATCACATGCAAATGGTTTTATATTTCAATCATAAGTCTATATGTGAGTTCAATCAAACTTGATTCAAGCCTTGATCTAGTCAATTGACCCACTTAGGCTCACTTGACCCAAAGTGACCTAAAGTACCCCTTTTGAGCCAAAATTCTAATCCTACCCAAATTGGATTGAACTAAGCCCAACTAAGCCTCACATTATGAGCAACAGTCATTATGAGATGATCAATCACTCAAATTGGGTCAAACCAAGTCAAACCTAAGGGTTGACCAAGTCAACACTTAGCCAAAATGAAATCTAAACTAGCCAAAATCCATCATAGGCCAAATTGATTGAAACCATTGATCAAGACTCATTCTAAATCAATGTTTGAACTTGACCAAGTCATCATTTGAGCCTAACCTCATTATTGACTTGATCAAGTTGACCCAACTTGACCTAAAAAGTCACAAATGGGTCAAAACTTGATCTAAGCCAAATTAATTAAAACCAATGGGTCAAGTTCATTCCAAATCACTTATTGAACTTGACCAAAGCCTCAAAAACGATTGACATGAAAACAACTAACCTAAAGGTCAAATTGAGCTAAAATCAAATTAAATAAAAATTGATTGGAAATAAGGATACCAATATATTTCAAATGACTAATGAAACCTAAACTAACCCATGGCCTAACCAAATGGGTCAAATTGGTCAACTTGACCCATTGAAACTA
>CM038214.1:372792711-372845101 GCA_021442155.1 Cymbidium sinense | reverse complement strand
AGCTCCACTTCCTCCTCCAAGTCTATTTTCTCCCTTTTATTTTCTTTTTCATTTTCTCTTTCTTTTCTTTTTTTCTTTTCTCATTCTTTTCTTTTCTTTTTTTTATTTTTAAACTTTTTCCAAGTTTATGAGAATAGACTTGTTGATTTTGAGGGTAGTAAGCATCCTCATATATGACCTCATGAACTTGTAAATGGCTTGAGATCTCCTTTGACATAGTAGATGATCCCACCTCTCACAAACTTCATACACGATGTAGAGAGGATGGAACTATGTTGTTCTCATGTATCCATGGTCTCCCAAGCAAAGCTTGAAAGATGTATCGAGTCTATAATGTGAAACTTGGTTGGTCTTCCAATCATCTATCTCCAAGGGCAACACTATGGAGCCTAAGGCCATTGACCTCACTTTTGGAGTCGATTCAATCTTCCATCTTAGACTTAGAGGAGTCTTCTAGACACTAAGACTTCCTAGTCATAAGACACTTCTAACAATTAGGTAAACACTTAACCTAAGGCTAAAGACTTAGAAGGGTTAACCATAGGATTAGGTTATGCCTTAGGGATTAGGATAATCCACCTACCCTACAACCCAAATCCAATCCATGTTCACCTTCTCAAACCAAACCTCAAGTTCAATTCAAACATCAAATTCAAATCCAAATCCAAACCCAAATTTCAAAACCAAATGAAAATGATCAAATCCAAACTTGAAACCCTTCTAAGCCATATGACCTATCCCATGGACTTAGCCAAATCTTAATCCAAATCAATCCAAAATCAATTGATTTTCTCATAATCAATTTATATCTTCAATCATCTTCTAAAATAAATCAAATCTACATTCAAATGATCAAAACTAAATCAAAATAAATCAAATTAAATCAAAACCCTTCTAAGCCATATGACCTATCCCATGGACTTAGCCAAATCTTAATCCAAATCAAGTCAAACTCAATTGATTTTCTTACAAATCAATCATATTTTCAATCATCTTCACAAATTTAAATGAAATATACATTTAAATCATCAAAACTAAATCAAACCAAATCAAAATCAAACTAAGCCACATGACCCAACTCCATGGACTTAGCCAAATTCCTTCATTCCAAAACCCAAATTCAATTGATTTTCTCATGAATCAATCATACCTTCAATCATATTCACAAAATATAAATGAAATCTACAATCATCAAGCCAAACCAAAATCAACCCAAACCCAACTTAACCCACTTGAAATGTTCAAATGAACCAAAACCCATTTGAACCCAAGCCAATTACAATTGAATTTATATATCAATCCCAAATCCATATATAAACTCAACTAAATCAAACTCAACCCAAAATCAAGCCAACTAAACCCAATTGGTCCACTTGACCCAAAGTGGCCAATTTGACCTATTTGAGCCAAGTTCTAATCCTACCCAAATTGGATTGAACCAAGCCCATCAAAACCTCCCATCATGATTGTTGATCACCCTAGGTTGATCAATTATCACAAATTGGGTCAAACCAAGTCAACTTAGTTATTTGACCAAGTCAAACCTTAACCCATATGAACAAACTAGCCAAATTCAGCCTAAGAAATCCTTGAAACCAATGATTCATACCAAATCAAAATCAATATTTGAATATGACTTGACCTTCAATTGAGTCAAACCAAACCCAATTGGCCCTCTTGAAGTTGACCCAAATTGACCTAAAAGACCAAATTGGGTCAAATCAAAATATAAACCAAATTGATTGCAACTAATGGCTCAAGTTCATTCCAAATTGATTGTTGAACTTGACCAAAGCCATGATTGGACCCAATTGAATTGACCTACTTAGCCCAAATTGACCTAAAGGTTCAAGTTGGCCTAAATCAAAACAAATCCAAAATTAATTGAAACCAAAGCTACAATCATCTTCAATTGGTCTAACTAAACCAATACCCAACCCAAGCCAATTTGGTCAAATTTGGTCAACTTAACCCATTTGACCCAAATGAATTCAAATGAGCCAAAATCAAATCTAAGCCAAACTAAACCAAACCAATTGAACCAAAACATCCCAAATGATCATATGAACTTGACCAATTTGACCAATTGGTCAACTTGACTAACTAATTTGACCTAAATGAGTCAAATTGAGCCAAACCTAACCAAATCAACTCCAATTGACTTGAAATTTGGGTTAACCCACTTTTGGCTCATTTCAAATCTACCCAAATCAAATCTAATGCCAAATGATCATTCTACCCTTGGGTCCAGGGCATCACATGAGACAAATCACCCATGTAAGTGGTCATTTCATTCCTTGCCACTTGGTACTCTCAATGGTCCACTAGGCACTAGGACCTTGCCCACGAGGGGTGGTTGGGTGCCATGACCCATGGAGGTGAAATCACCTCACCCTCCCCATTGGAGCATTTGAAACCCATAGGACACCCATGATTCCTCCTTGAGCCACCTCACACCTTCAACCAAGCGAGCCAACTCACCTCCTCCACACCCACGACTCACGAGATGGTTGGATGGCCACTAGAAGCCAAACCCAATCCCACATCGATTGAAAGGGGTATACACCCCTCATTTCCACTCAAACACACATAAAAATCATTCCTCGCCCTATCTACCCAAGACATTTGAGCCATTCTAAGCTCCCAAGCTCATTCCTCGATCAAAATGCCATTCATCATAGGACACTCCCATTTTTGACCTAACTTCCCCATTTCTCCATAAAACTCAAATTAACTTTGCATGTACCTTTCTTAGGCATCATCAAGCAAGAATGAATCATCTCCCAAGCTTCGAGCAGTGGGACTTGATCAAAGCGGCTCCAAATCATCAATTTGTGGCCTTTTGAGTGAACATCAGGAATTGATCCAATTTCTCAATAGCTTCATCTCCACTAGATGAAGCTTCCTCAATCATTCGAGCCACCGGTCTTGAGCTCCTGCGAGGTATGCTTCCAAAACTAATCCTTAGGCAAAAATGGGTTGGAGCCTTTTGAAGAAAACTTGCATCTCATGTGATCTTGACCATTGGATCCCCTCTGATCGATGTTGTGAAGGTGTGGGATCCTTTTGGAGTTGATCCAAGCTTGGGTAGCTTGGATCAAGAGAATGGTGGACAAACTCCATTCTCCCTCACTCACGTGATGTTAGATCACACATCATCCATTCTGCGTGATCAAAATGGATGGTCGTGATTAGATCCGCTAGATCAATCTGATTTAATCCTATTAAGCATTGGGATTATTCATAGCCACCCGATCTTACATTGGATGGCGGACAAGAAAGCATCGCCACCACGGTCTTTGAGTCGGATGTTTTAAGTAGCCAATCCGCAATGCCATGTGAAAAGCATCATTGCACCAGTAGCCAATAGATTGGCTTTAATTAATCATTTTTGGCTAAAAATTCTAAAAAAAAAATCATAGAGAAATAAAAAAATGCAAATAAATACTCATTTTAAAGGTATTTTAGAGAGAATTAATTAAAAATGATCTTAACTAATTTTGAATATATTAAAGTTTAATTACAAAATTAATTAGCTTAATTACTCCTTAATTACTTGAGCAATTAATCCCAAAATTTATAATTTAATGGGATGACCTACCTCCCATGATTTTCTTAGGATTTATTGCTCACTTAATTAGAAAAATTGACTAATTAAACCTTAACTACTCTTTTAAGTTAATTAATGATTAATTAATCCCATGAATAGTAATAAATTGGTTAATTAGTCTTATTAATCATTGTTCAATAGTAAGTGAACTAAGGAATAGGGTTGGGACCCTTTCCCTAAGTTCATTTCACCCTTTTTAAAATAAAAATAATTAAGATTTAACTAATTAATTAAATCTCTTAATCAAATTGAAATTATGATCACATCTGACCTTAATTAATTAAATCATGGGGTAGATCTTTAGGTGTTTAATAACCTAAGGAGTTTAATGAAATTATGGTTAGTCCACATGTGTGGGAAACCATAAGAGTAATTAATTAAGTCCCTTAATCTAATTAACTATTAATCATGAGCCAATTAGGCCCTTTTATTTCCTAGGATCATTGCAAGTTTATTTTCCATGCATATCATGTTTCTCATAATTATTTAGTTAATTACTTTAAGGTGACATAGGTAAGTAATTCATCTAATTAAGGGTCAACTTAATTAACCCATATAATCAACTTAATTACATTTCCTTATATTAAATCAAATCAATAATGTGGGAATGGGTTTAAAACATCAAGTGATGATTTCTCTTCTCCTCTTTAAATCAAGTCAAATCCAAAATAATTAATAAAGAAACTTTGGTTTCCTTTAAATAATCTTATTTGATTTGATTGTCCATAAGAACTAGTTTGGTTGAATGAATTACATGCTTATATTTGATTGTCCTCTTTCCAATCATGTTAAATTTGGTATGTCATTTGAATTCATGCATCCATCTTTTCAAAATCAAGTAAAATAAAATGGATTTCCTTTATGTAAGCTTGCATGTGTTGATTTAATTTAATATATGGCTATTATCACTATTAAATCCAAATGTATTTTTCAAAAGCTTATAAATGAATAATAATATGTGTTATGATGCTAGTTATAAATACATAAGAAATGCATGTGCTTATAGCTTAAGTGTATGAATGTTGAGTTCTCTTTCCTCTATTAAAGTGTTGATTTATATAAGATTGAATGGTAATGGGTATATAGTCTGGACATCCTAAGAACACTAGGCTTTAGCTAGCCCCAAGGAGACCATTTGATTACCTCACTTCCCTGGTTTAACAATGGCATGTACTCATTTGATTTCATTCTTATGTATTTCAACATTAGAATTCGGATAGAGCTTTAATTCATATATATAAATGATTCAATCAAAAAGAATATACAATCTTTGCATTGTTTTCTTTCCCTCATTTATGTATACATTCATGTGTGTCCAAGAAAAGCAAGTATATAGTCGGACATCCCAGAAAATGAGGCTTTAGTTAGCCCCAAGAGGTCATTTGATTACCTCACTTCCTTGGTTTAACACAGTACTTGCCTATATCTTTGTACATGTATATGTATATGTGATTAGTGAATGAAAATCATTTTACATTAAAATTGCATGCATTCATAATTGACTAAGTGGTTGAATTAATTAGCCATATGATTTGGAGCTTACTTCCTATGTTCATGTATGAATTTACATATGTTTGAATGCAAATGGGTATATAGTATGACATCCGAGAATACTGAGGCTTTAGCTAGCTCAAGGAGGTCATTTGATTACCTCACTTCCTAGTTTAACAATGGCACATGCCTATTTAATTTCATTCTTATGTCCTTTTGTATAAGAATTTGGATAAAGTTTTAAATTAATATGTTTAAATAATTCAATCAAATAAAATATAAATTCTAAACATACTCATACATTCATCATTTAAGTGTTTAAAATATGTTGCATGTATAGATATACTTAGGATTAAATCATATGCATGTTACATGTGATGGAAAAGAATGATTTAATATATGTCATGTCATAGTAATTGAATTAAATTAATCTTAAGATGCCTTTCATTTTGAATAGGATTATTTAAAGTGAACCTAAACTTAGGATTAATTAAATCATTTAATAAGCCATTCACTAAAGAGAACTAAATCAAATTAATATACTTTAGAAAGTGACTTAAGGTAGGGATGAAGAGGAAATCCTCTTTCCTCTCTTTATAACACTTAGTTGCTAAGTGTAATCAAATGAAAATAAAAAAAAAACACAAATTAAAATTCTCAAATCAATTAAACTACTTCAAGTGAAATCAACCTTTCATGTTAAATTGAATCCTTCTATACAGAAAATATAACACTAATGCCTAACAAAACTTACCACACAAGCCTTAATACATATAGTAGAATTAAGTCACCACTTATAGCTCTAAGTTAGGATGGTGTATGATGTGATGTATATTTTGTTTTATGATTTATTATTTTAGATTGGATGTTAGGGTGCATGCTTCATAGATTGGATGATAGGCCAATATTAGCCTAATCATATTTTACTGAGGATTATGCTTAAGGATGCTTAAAATAAATGTGAATGTTCTTTTCAGGTTGCTTAAATCCTTAAGCATAATCCAAGTTAGGACAAGTGGGCTTAGTTACCCATGTGCAGGTGTTAAGTCAAATTATAAATACAACTACTTGGGATTATATGTATATTTAGCTAACCTTTATTTTGCAAGTGTAGTTAGATTTACTTTTCCACATAAATGTATTTTGCAATAGGAATTAGATTAGTGCTATGGATTATGATGAGTAGTGGCAGAAGGCTTTGTTGGGTCAGCAACTCGGATAGCTGTATCATCAAAATCCGAATGTAAAAAGATTGTGATATATTAAGAGTATGTCCCCATCATTGAATGTAACTATAAGATGTCCTTCATGTGGCATGCCTCCACTTGATGGCGGTCAAGAGCTAAGCATATCTCTATAAGGCCTTGATTAGAGATTCCTTCATCTCTTTGGATAAGCCAAGTGTATTATATTTTTTAACTTAGCGGAAACTTTCTAAGGTGAGCTAGGGCATGTAATCAACTACGGCTCCTTCATATCCATGGGTGGAGCATACTAACTATCTACTCTAGAACCAATGACTTGCTTATATCTAAGGTACTACCCAGAGGTAGAACATTGCCACTTTTTGACTTTGACTTCTTGAATGATGAGCTTGTGGAAAGTTCTACCTTCTCATGGATCTACAACTTCTCCTATGGGATCCTCAGTTAGTTGACTTAAGTCAATCTCAAGAGGTGAACTTTGATTGAGAGAAGGATAGTCTACTATGGTAAAGAAAAATCAAAACTACTAAAAGCTAATATCTTTATTTAGACTTGGAGAGCTTTCAATAGAATAAAATCAAGAGCCAGTAGACAATATATAAGTAGAATGATTTTCTTCATTAATTTCTATTTGGGTGGAGGTATATGATAGATGTCAAGAAAATTAATAAGGGTTACTCCCTTATCAGAATGCCTTAGAAGAGGGAGATGTGTTAGCACCAGTGGAGGAGTACTAGACAGTACCTCTTGGACTATCACGGGCAAGTATGGTGAGGCTACACTGAGTCACCCTCAGTTGTCCTTACAACTAGCAAAAAATTCTTTGGTGTTAGGTTTGAGCTACTTGCACTTGTAAGGAAATCTTGATCATAGAAATGATCTTCTTGAGGTTCAAGATAAATATCTAACCTTCTTTGGTCTTAAGAGGATCAGTATCCCCAATACTCTAATAGAACTAGATGGTTGTTCTAATAAGTATTCCTTAGAGATAACTATGACTCCCAACTTTTAGATGCTCAAGCTAGACCTTAAAAGTGATACAAACCTCTAAGACATACTTTAACATGGTGGTAAAGGTAATAGGATCATCATCTTGCCCACTTCCTAGCCTCTTAGGCTCATCTGAAAATTATTTTTAAGAGATTCTTAAAGATTTTCCTAACTACCTCACTCTTGAATGAATATGGAATAATCAATCTATCAGCAAGAGTTGGTGGAAAGTAGCTACCTGGCGATGGATATGAATATTGTTCTTTGGGTATCTTGAGGTGTGGAAATGGTCTTGTGGCTGTGGCCTATGATGTCATGGTGGTGGAAGAGGATGTGGCAACTCCTCGTAGTCTCTCATACTAAAATGTGGCTGCTTCCCTCATCCAGACCGACTATCCAGCCTTAAAACACCATCACACAACTTGGGCCTAGATGATTAATGAACTGTTGGCTTCCTCTTATAAGCTAGCCAACTTGTTGATTAATTTCTTGAATGTTTTGATGGTAAAGCCCTTAAGCATGAAGGCGACTGGGCCATGGATATTCTTGAGAAGAATCTTAAGGGTATGTTATTCAGACAACTATGGTTCACATTTCGTGCTCAAGTTGCACCACTTGAGAATGTAATCAATATAGGACTCATTGAGTTTATGTTTCTCTATAATGAGGTTGCCTACAGTCACCCTCTGTTAAGCTCCAGCAAACCTCTTGAAGAAGAGGTGCTTGAACTCAGCAAAACTCTTCCTTGTTGGGTATAGCTTCAAATGCAACATACACCTACAAAATGGAAGAGGATTGCGTTAAGCCACCAGTGTTACTTTAGCTCTAAAAGTATGCAATCTATTATTGTGGGATCCCACTACCATCAAAGATCTTGAAGGATGGTGGCACAAAACCTAAATAAAACCTAAAAAAAGAAAACCAAAATAAATAAAAATAAAACATAAGCCTAAGAAAAAAAGTCTAAACCTAAAATAAACTAAACAAAATAAACATAAACTTAAACTAAAATAAATTAACCTAAACCCAAACCTAAAATAAATAAACTAAACTAAACTATATAAAATAAACTAAAAATAAACCTAAACCTAAACTAACATGAAACCTAAAAATAAACCTAAAATAAAAACACAAAATCTAAACCTAAAAAAATAAAATAAAATCAACCTAAACCTAAAAATTAAAATTAACCTAAACTTAAAATAAAATAAAATGTAAACTAAAATAAACATAAACTTACAAACTTAAAAAATAAACCTAAACTAAAACAACTAAACTATAAAATAAAATAAACCAAATAAAATAAAAAAAATAAAATACTAAATAAATAAAATAAACTAAATACCTAACCTTTGCTAAAACCCTCCACAGGCCCTAAATCTTAACCCTAAACTGGGCTAAATGACCTACCCAACCTACTGATCAAGATCTAAACCACCTCACTGGGCCACAACCATACTAAGACCATACCTAATAGGCTGAACTGAGCCTTTAAAAAGAGGCTCTGGGCTGAGCCAACCCTGAGACTGACCCTGAGTGACACTAGGCCACTGACTGATTGACCCTGATCAGGCCAGTGATTGGGCCACTGAGCCTACTAAGAAACACTGAGCCAAACCCAACTGACTAGGCCACTGATCCTCACTCTAAAAGAGCCACAAACTAGGCCTAAAACTTCTAAAACCTAAAAGAAATTAAAATGAAGCTAAAATAAACCTAAAAATAAAATAAATAAAAAAATAAACCTAAAAAGATAAAATAATAAAAAATGAACCTAAATTAAACCTCCTTACTAAAAAAAAATAAAATATCTTGAAAAACTAAAATGATAAAATAACCTAAACTAAAATAAATAAACTAATAAAACCTAAATAAATAAAAACTAAATATAAAATAAAAATATAAAAAAGATAATAAATAAAAATAATAAAACCAACCTAAAAATAAACCCAAATTTAAAACCTAAAATAATACAAAACCTAAACCTACTAAAATACCTAAATAAAATAAAATAAACTAAACCTAAACCAAAATATAAACCTACTAATAAATAATAAAACCTAACTAAATGAATAAAATAAACTAAACTAAAATAAACCTAAACCTTCACTAAATATAAAATGTAAAAATAAACCTAAAATAAAAACATAAAACCTAAAACTAAAAAATAAAATAAAACCTAAACTAAACCTAAAAATAAAAAAATAAAACTAAAAGATAAAATAAAATAAACCTACTAAAAAATAAACCTAAACTAAACCTAAAATAAACTAAATAAAAACCTAAACTAAAATAAATATACATAAAATAAATAAACTAAACTAAATAAAAATAAAATATAAACCTAAATAAAAATAAAAATAAAATAAACTAAAATAAACAAAAAAGAAACTAAATAAACCTAAACCTTCCGGTTTACTTAATTTTTTTAAAAAACCCTAAACCCAAAAATCATAAACCCTAAAGTAAACCCTAAACCAAGATCTAAACCTAAACCCTAAACCCCAAACCCTAAACCTAAACTTAAAGTAACTACATAAATTAAAAAATAAACCTAAACCCTAAAATAAACCTAAACCTAAACCTAAGAATGACTAAACCTTGGCTAAACTCATCAAATGATCACTACTGGTGGAGCAAAAATGGAGGCCATTTATCGCTGGCATGGATGGAGGTGTTGGTGGATATGGAGGTGGTGGTGCTATAGGATGGGCGGGAGAATCTGACACCTGGAGGTGGCGAGAGGTAGGATAAGATGGTGGATCCACTGAGAAGATGGGAGTGGTCCAATAGAGCAGGCAAAGAATGGCTGATCTACTTGAGGGAACTAGAGACGGTTCTAGTTATCAAGGGTTTTGATTTGCTCTAATGCTCATTTTTTATCTATGTAACGTGTCTTAGAAAACTTGGTGTGTTACTTGGTTGATCAAATCAAATGAAGAAATGTTTAATCAAATTTTTCTCTCATAAATAAAAAAATAAAACCCTTAACCTAAACTAAATCATGAACCTAAACCTAAAACTGAAAACTAAAAAATAAAACCTAAACCCACCCTAAACTAAACCCTAAACCTAAACCTCTCTACTCTAAACTAAACCAACCCTAAATACCCAAACCCCAAACCCTACTATCATAAACCCTAAATAAAAAATAAAAACTAAATACCTAAATAAAATAAATAAACCTAAACCAAAATAAATAAAATAAATAAAACTAAAATAATACTAAACTAAATAAAAAAATAAACCTAAATAAAATAAAAATAAAATCCTAAAAATAAAATAAACTAAAACTAAACCTACTTTTTTTTTTAAACCTAAACCCTAAACCTAAACCCATCTACCTAACCCTAAACCCTAAACCCTAAACCCTCCACTAATATAATAAACCTACCCTGACCTACTAAAAGTAACTAAATAAATTAAAATAAACCTAAACCCTAAAACCTAATAAACATAAACCTAAACTAAACCACAGAATGGGAAGAACCTTACTAAGGAGTGATGGATACTGAAGCTAAAGAGATTGGGGATATGATGGTGGATCCTACTCAGTGGCCTAAAAATAAAAGAACTGATAATCTGCATGGAATTATGTCTACACTAGGAAATACTAGTTATCAATGATTTCCTCTACGTCCTCAAATCTATATGCTTATTTCTTAGAAAACACTTGGTTGATGAAATAAAAAGAAGAAATGTTGAATCGATTTGTTCTCTAAAAAAACCAAAATAAACACTAAATTAAAACTTGAACCCTAATAAAACCTAAACTCTAAACCCTAAATCTTAAATCTTAAAACCCTAAACTAAACCCTAAACCTTAAACCCTAAAACCATAAATAAATTTAAATAAAACCTAAACTAAAATAAAAAAAAATAAAAAAAAATAAACCTAAACTAAATAAAAAAATAAAATAAAAAATTTATATAAAATTTAAAACATAAACTAAAACCTAAAACTAAAATATATAAACCTAAAATAAAATAAATAAATAAAACCTAAACTAAACTAAAAATAAAATAACCTAAATAAAATAAAAAAAAAACTAAAATAAAAATAAAATAAAACCTAAAATAAAAATAAAACTAAATATGAACCTAAACCTAAAATAAACCTAAAATAAACTAAAATAAATAAAATTAACCTAAACCCTAAACTAAAAATCCTATAAAATAAAAAATATAAACCTAAACTAAGATAAATAAAACCTAAACATAAACCTAATAAATATAAACCTAAAAATAAATAAAATAAACTAAAAATAAACCTAAACCTAAACTAAAAATAAAATAAAAATAAACTAAAATATAAAAAAAAATAAAACCTAAAACCTAAAATAAAAATAAACCTAAACCAACAAAATAATAAAATAAACTAAAAAATAACTAAAAATAAACTAAATTAAAACCCTAAATTAAAATAAATAAACTAATAAATAAGCAAAAAATCAAAATAAATGTAATAAACTAAATAAATAAATATTAAAAACCAAACCTACTAGTTTACTTAATTTAAAAATAATACAAATATAATGAAAAACCCTAACTAAACCCTAAGACTCTAGGCCTTACCCTCTCTCCACAAATCCTAAATCTGAGGCCCTAAACCCTGGGCCCTACCTCCTGACCCCACCTAACTCCTCCATGATCCTAAACCTAAACTACTGACTGAACTGACCCTAACCAACCCTGAGCCCAAAACCTTACTCTAAAACCACTAAAAAACCTGAGCCCTACTAAATCCCTATTAATACTGATCCTACTCCAAAACCTACCTAAACCTAAAATAAATACTACCTATAATCTATAAAAAACTTAAAACTAAATAATAAAAAACCAGACATAAAATAAAAATAAAAAAAATAAAAAATAAAATAAAATAAACTAATAAAATAAATAATATAAACCTAAAACTAAAAAAATAAAATAAACTAAAAAACATAAATAAAATAAAAACTAAACTTAAATAAAATAAAATAAAACCTAAATAAACTTAGTAAATAAAAAACTAAATAATAAAAAAAAAAATAAAATAATAAATAAAATAAAACTTAAACCTAAAAAAAAAAACCTAAACAATAAAATAAAATAAACAAATAAAAAAAAAACCTAAGTTAATCTAAAAATAAATAAACTAAAATAGTAAAATCTAAAATAAACTCACCAAATACACTAAATAAAATAAAATAAATTGAAATAAACCAAAATAAAATAAAACCTCAAAATAACAAATAAACTACCTAAAAATATATAAAACCTAAAATAAAACTAAACCTAAAAAATAAAAAATAAACTAAAAAAAAAAAATAAACAAATAAAAAAACTAAAATAAATAAATATAAATAAACTAAAATAAAATAAAAATATATACTTATAAAATAAAATAAACCCAAACTCTTTGCTTCTTTTAAAAAGCTAACTACTACCCTACCCTAAAACTACTGAGCCTTACTGACCTGACTAAACCTAAACCACACCTGGGCTCTGACCACCTTAAACCTCCCTCCCAGGCACAAAACTAACTGAGTCACTGAGCCTGACTGGGCCTGAGCCAGGCCTGACTGGGCCTGAACACTAATCTTAAACTGGGCCCTAAACCTAGCCATAACCAACTAGCTAACCCTAAACCTAAACCTGACTCTAAACCATAATCTTACCCTGAGCCCTAGGCCCTAGATAACCCTATAAAACTCTGAGCTAAAAAACATAAAACCTGAGCCTAAACTAAATAAAACCTAATAAAATAAAATAAAAAAACCTAAACCTAAATAAAATAAAAAAAATCTAAATTAAAACCTAAAAAATCCTAAATAATAAAATAACTAATAAATAAACTAAAATAAAATAATTAATAACCTAAACTAAACTAAAATAAAATAAACCTAAAAATAAAACCAAAATAAAATAAAACTAAACATAAATTAAAATAAAATTAACCTAAAATAAATCTAAAATAAAATAAAATAAAACCTAAACCTAAAATAAACTAAAATAAAACCTAAAATAAATAAAAAATTAAACCTAAACCTAAACTAAAGAAAAACTAAAATAAAATAAAATAAAATAAACAAAATAAAATAAACTTAAACTTAATCCTAAAGTAAAATAAACTAAATTAAAATACTTAAAACTTAATCCTAAACCTAAACCTAAACCCTAAACTAAATATGATAAAATAAACTAAAATAAACCAAAACTTAAACTAAAAAAATAAAACCTAAATAAACCTAAAAAAACCTAAAACCTAAACCTAAAAATAAAATGACCTAAACAACCTAAAAAAATAAAAAAATAAAACCTAATAAAAAATAAAATAAAATAAAACTATAAAATATAAACCTAAAAAACCTAAAAAAAAACTAAAAAAAAAAACTAAAATAAATAAACTTAAATAAAATAAACTAAAAAAAAAATAATATAAACTTAAATAAAAATAAAAAAAAAATAAAAAGTAAAAAATTAAATAAACATAAACTGGGTTTTAACTTTGAAAAGTAAAATTTAATAGATAATAAACCCTAAACCCTAAACTAAAATAAAATAAACTAAAAAAAACCTAAATCTAATACTTAATTTAAAATAAATAAATAAAACATGAACATTAAAAAACCCTAAAACTAACTGACCCTAAACCTAACCCAAATCTAAAACAATAACAACCCAAAATCCAAAAAAAATCACTAATCCATACTAAACCCTAAACCCCAAACTAAACCCAAATATACTAGCCCTAAACCTTCTAAAAATCAAAACCTAAACTAAACCCTAAAAACTAAACTAACCTAAAACCAAACCCTAAACTAAACCAAAACCCTAAATAAAACCTTAAAAACCATAAAAAGCATAAACTTTAAAACCTTAAATAAAATACCTTAAACCCTAAACCCAAACCATAAATCAAACCTAAACATAAACCCAAAAAAAACACTAAAAACCTAAAGCTAAATAAATTAAAAAGTAATCATAAACCTAAAAACCATAAACCTAAGCTAAATGCTAGAATGGGCTAAAACCTTGATAGAACATAATAGCTGTCTAGATCTATGGAGGTGAAGGTAGAGGCGATTATCATGGTGGTGTGGGATTTGGAGGTGTGTGGATATGGAGGTGGTGGCCAGGTGGTTATAGGTATGAGCGATGAAGGTTACAACCATGGTGATGGTGGAGAGAGATCTATGATGGTGGATCTCACTCAAGATGGGGTGGTTGATGGGAACTAGAAACTGAACAACGGCCAATCGATCTGCCTTATGGAACTATGTCTTTAGTAGAGATGGTTCTAGTTATCTAGTGTTTTGATTTTCTCTGCGTTCTCATTTTTACCTATTACTTGTGTCTTAGAAAACTTGTGTTACTTGGTTGATGAAATAGAAATGATGAAATGTTGAATATGAATTTATTCTTTATTAAAAAAAACCAAAAATACTAAACCCTAAACTCAAAGTTGAACCCAAAACCTAAAACATAAATCCAAATCCTAAACCCAAAACCCTAAACCCAACCCTAGACCATAAACTAAAACATTAAACCCTAAACCTAAACCCAAAACCCTTAACCCTAAACCCTAAACTGACCTAAACACTAAACCCTCAACCCAAATAAAAAACCCACTAAACCCTAAACTAAAACCATGCTAAAATAAACCCAAAACCTAAAACCCTAAACCCTAACCTAAAAAATCTAAACTAAATCTAAACTCTAAACCCTAAACCATAAACCTAATAAACTAAACCATAAGAATGGGTAAAGCCTTGGCATGAACATCATTGTCAAAATAAGATCACTATGGAGGTGAAGGCAAAGGAAATTATTATACATTGTGGGGATCTAGAGGTGCTGGTGGATATGGAGGTGATGGTCAGACTAGTGGTGGTTATAGATAGGACGAGGAAGGTTACTGGCCTGCTAAGGTGGAGTGAAAGATTGGGGATATGATGGGGATCAGCCTAGAGGCCATGGTTGATAAATTAAGAAACAAGAATGGCCAATCCGATTTGCTACTTATGAACTATGTCTTCATAGTAGAGATAGTTTTAGTTATCTAGGATTTTTGATTTGCTCTATGCAAACTCATTTTTTATCTTTGTCATCACTTGCATCTTAGAAAACATGGTGTGTTACATTTTTTATGAAATTCGAAAAAAGAAATGTTGAATCAAGTTATTCTCTAAATAAAACCAAAAACCCTAAACCTAAACTAAAAAATCTAAACCTAAAACCTAAACCATAAACTACTAAAAAGCCTAAATAAAACCTAAACCTTAAACCACAACCTAAACCTAACCCAAAACCTAAAAACCCTAAACTAACCAAACATAAACCCTAAAACCTAAACCCTCTCTAAACCTCCCTCCCTCCACAATCCTTCTAAAACCTACCAATATATCATAAAAATCACTAAACTCTAGGCCCTGGGCTAAACCCAATTGATAACCTACTGATCCTAAACCAAATAAACTACTAACTGATAAAACCCTCCCTAAAACCCTATGCTACCCTGATCCCTAAAAAACCTACCTATAATATTAATAAAATAAACATAAACTAAACAAATGCTAAAATAGATAATACTAATAAATAACTAACATAAAATAATAACCTAAGCTAAATAAAATAAATAAATAAATAAATAATAAAAAAACTAAAATAAAAAATAAAAAAAAATAAACCTAAAATAAAATAAAATAAAACTCTAAAAAAACTAAACCTAAAAAATAAACCTAAAATAAAACCTAGAAATAAAATAAAAAAAATAAAACCCTAAAAACTAAAAAAAAAACCTTAACCTAAAATAAAAATAAAATAAAATAAACATAAACCTAAAATAAAATAAATAAAAACCAAACCAAAACCAAAGTAAACTAAGCCTAAACCTAAACCTAAAATAAATTAATAATAACCTAAATCTAAACTAAAATAAAACCAAAATAAACCTAAAATAAAACCTAAAACCTAAACCTAAAAATAAAATAAAGGCTAAACCTAAAAATAAAAAAAATAAAACCTAACCTAAAATAAACCTAAACCTAAAATAAATAAACTAAACTAAATTTAAAAATAAACATAAATAAAAAATAAGAAATAAAATAAACTAAAATAAATAAAAATAAATAAATAAACTAAATGTTATGGTTTGATTTAAAAAAAACCTAGGAACCAATCCCCTAAAACCCTAAACCCTAAAAAGCAACCCTACCCTAACCTCAAACCCTAAAACCCTAACCTAAACCTAAAACTAAACCTAAAACCAAAAAACAAAACCTAAAATAAACTAAGTAAACCCAAAAAAATAAAATATATAAAAACTTAAACCTAAAATAAAATAAAGAAATAAAATAAAAAAACTAAACTAAACTTAAAAATAAAACCTAATAAATAAAGAAATAAAGTATAAAAATAAACTAAAATAAAATAAATAAAATATTTAAACTAAACTAAAAATAAAATAAACCTAAGAAAACATCTAAAATAAACTAACTAAATAAAATATAATAAACTTGAATAAAATAAAATAAAATAAATAAAACCATAAACCTTAAAAATAAACATAAACCCTAAACTAAAAAAAAATAAAATAAAATAACAAAATAAAAATAAATAAAAACTAAATATACTAAACTAAATAAATAACCAAACCTATAAACCTAAATAAACAAAAGAAATAAACTAAAATCACCTAAACTAAACTAAAAATAATTGAAAATAACCAACCAAACCTAAACCTAAAAAAAAACTTAAACCTAACTAAAATAAAAAATTAAACTAATCCTAAAATTAAATAAAAATAAAACTCAACTAAATAATAAACCTATATCTAAAAAATAAATATTAAATAAACCTAAAAAAATAAACAAAACTAAATAAAAAAATAAAATATCCTAAATAAAAATAAAATAAATAAAATAAACTAAATAACCTTAAACTTACTGGTTTGCTTAATTTTTTAAAGAAACATAAACCCTAAATCATAAACCCTAAACCTAAATAAAATAAATCCTAAATACCTAAACCCTAAATGCTAAACCCTAAACCTTAAAAAACTCTAAACCCTAAATCATAAATTCTTAATTTTTTCTTTTCTTGTGCATTCATCTACCACCAACTATTTTATTAAAAAGAAGCTTTTCCTTTGATTCTCCAAGCACATTTTAGTAACTTGCTTAATTTCACTTACTACTTTTTCCCACATAACATTAGCTTCCTTATGAACATCCCAAATTCTAATCTCTTATAGCTTGCTCTTAAAAATATTTTATTAGTGTTCTTTAAGTGCCCCCATCTAATCCTAGGATAATAATTTGATTTGTTTTTTATCTTATAATCTAAGAATAATAATTGATGTTGGGTATTTAAACTTTCACTTGGAATGACCTTACAATCTTTACAATCTAAATGGTCTATTTTTCTTATCAAAAAAAATAATCAATCGTGTTTTACTAGATCCATTTTATAAGTAATAAATGCTTATCTCTTTTCTTAAATAAAGTATTAGCAACTACAAAATCATAGGATAAAGCAAAATCTAATATAGTCCTACATTCTTCATTATGCACTCCAAATCCATAACCACCATGAATACTTTTTAAATCTTCCACCACTCTACCAACATCTCCATTTAAATCTCCTAATAAATACTTTTCTTCAGAGGTATCTTTTGTATTAATCCCATTAATTCATTCCAAAATTTTTCTTTTGAGCCTACAACCAAACCTACTTGAGGAGTATAAACACTTATAACATTGATAATATTAGTATCAATAATAATCTTTAAAGCTAAAATTATATCTATGTAACTATCAATATTTATAACATTATCCTTTAAACTTTTATAGATAATCACACCTACACCATTTCTAACTCGACTTCTACCTGAATACCAAAGTTTAAAACTTAAACTATCAATCTCCTTGGCTTTCTCCCCAACCCATTTAGTATCTTGAACACATAAAATATTTATCTTCCAATGAACCATAATATCTATTAATTCCATTGGTTTATAAGGTACATATATTTGAAGTTCCTAACCTAACTCTAGTTTCATGGACTAACTTCATTGCATTATCCATAATGTGGTAACCCCGATTATTTAACACACACGGGCATGTAAGGCCCTAACATTTTCCTCTTGAATACTGACATGTCGCTTCGACGCCCTAGCATTAACACAATGTTTCAAAAGGATTCATGTCATGATTATTTTGACAAGTTTTGCATAAATAAAATAAAAACTAAACATAAAATAAAAATAAATTAAATTGAAAATAAAATAAAATAAAAAATAAATAAAAACATAACCTAAAAAATAAACCTAAAAAAACATAAAAATAAATAAAAAATAAAACCTAAACCCTAACCTAAAAAATAAAACCTAAACCTAAAATAAAAATAAAATAAACTATACTAAAATAAATAAAACCTATAACTAAGCCTAAAATAAATTAAACTAAACCAAAAAATTAAATAAAGAAAAAAATAAACTAAAAATAAAACCTAAAATAAACCTAAATAAAACCTAAACCTAAAACCTAAAAAAAAAACTAAAACCTAAACTAAACCCAAAATAAAAATAAAACCAAAAAACCAAAAAAAATAAAATAAAAAAATAAATTAAAAATAAAACTAAAAAAATAAACTAAAATTTAAAATCTAAACTAAAATAAATAAACTAAACTAAATAAAATAAAATAAACCTAAATAAAAATAAGAAAAATAAACTAAAATAAATAAAAAATAAACTAAATAAACCTAAACTAAGTTCATAAATTAAAACAAAAAAATCTTAACACTAAACCCTACCCTAACTAACTCCAAACCTAAACACTAAACCATGAACCCTAAACCTGCAACTACCCAAAACCCTAAAACCTTAAACCTAAACTACCACTAAACCCTAAACCCTAAACCTTAAACCTAAAACCTAAACACTAAAACTAAACCCTAAATCCTACCCAAACCCCAAACCCTAAAAACCTAAATAATAAATAAAACCTAAAACTTAAACCTAAACTAAATAAACCTAAAATAAAATAAATAAATAAACCTAAAAAATAAAATTTAAAATAAAATATATAAACCTAAACCTAAACAAATGTAAAAAAAAAATAAAATAAAACTAAATAAAACCAAAACAAAAATAAAAAATAAAAAAAAATAAAACTAAACTAAAAAAAATAACCCTATCATAACCTACTAACTCTCAACCCTAAACCCTACCACAACCTAACCTCAACCTCAACCTTAAACCCTAAACCCTAAACCCTAAACCACAACCCTAAAAAAACTAAAACCTGAACCCAAAATCTAAACCCTAAACCCCAAACCTAAACCCAAACCCTAAACTAAATGCAAAACCTAAACCTAAATCTAAACTAAATAAAACCTAAAAAAATAAAATAAAATAAACCTAAAAAAAAAATAAATTAAATTAATTAAATTAAAACCTAAACCTAATGTAAAATAAAATAAAATAAAATTAAATTAAACTAAAATAAAATAAATAAACTAAAATAAAAATTTAAATAAAATAAACTAAATGTAAAATATAAAATAAAATATAAATAAAATAAAAAAACTAAATAAAATAAAAAATAAAATAAAATAAAACTAAATAAAAACCTAAAAAAATAAACCTAAAATAATAAATAAAAATAAAACTAAGCCCTAAATTAAAAAAAAACCTAACCTACCCTCAACCTAAACCTAAACCCTAACTTAAACCCTAAACCCTAAACCTTAAACTAAACCCTAATAAAACTAAACCTAAAAAAAATCCTAAACCCAAAACTAAACCCTAAACCAAAATAAAACCAAAAACCTAAAAAATAAAATAAAAAATTAAATTAAATTAAAACCTAACCTAAACTTATGTAAAAATAAAATAAAATAAAACTAAATAAAACTACCTAAATAAATAAAAAAATAAAATAAACTAAACTAAAAATAACCCTAAACTCTAAACTCAATAAACCTGAACCCTAAACTTTAAATGATCTGAACCCAACCCTAAATCCTATAAACCCTAAACCCTAAACCTACACTAAACCTACCCTAAATCCTACCTAAAACCCAAAAAAAACCCAAAAACCTAAAACCTACTAAACTAAATAAAACCTAAAATAAAACCTAAACCTAAATAAAAATATAAATATTAAAATCTAAACCTAAACATAAAAATAAAATAAAATAAAAATTAAAAATTAAAATAAAATAAAATAAATAGAAACCTAAACTAAACTAAAAATAAAATAAAGCAAAAAATAAAAAATATAAATTAAATTAAATTAAATGTAAAATAAATAAAATAAAAACTAAACGTAAAATAAAAACTAAATAAAAACCTAAACATAATAAATAAACCTAAAAATACTAAAATATTAAACCTAAGCCCTAAATTAAAAAAAATAACCTTATCCCTAAACCTTAAACCCTACAACTAACTCTAAACCCTAAACCTAACCACCCTAAACCACCTTAACCCTTAAACCCACTAAACCCTAAACCTAAACCTCCACAACCCTAAATCCTAAATCCTCCAAACCCTAAACCCTAAACTGGCTAAAACCTAAATCTAAACATAAAATAAATAAAACATAAAAATAAAATAAATAAATAAACCTAAACCAAATAAAATAAAATTAAATTAAATTAAACCTAAACCTAAACCTAAAAAATAAAATAAAATAAAACTAAATAAAACCTAAACCAAAATAAACCTAAAATAAATAAATAACTATAACTAAACCTAACCTACCTCACACTCTAAACTACTAAACCTACTAACCTAAACTAATCTTAAACCCCCAACCCTAAACCCTAAACCACCACCCTAAACCTACAACACCAAATCCACTCTCCCCAAACCTCTAAACTAAAAACCTAACTAAAATAAACCTAAAATAAAATAAATAAATAATAAACCTAAACCTAAATAAAATAAAATATAAATATAATTAAAATTTAAACTGAACCTAAACCTAAAATAAATATAAAATTAAAAAAATTAAAAATTAAACTAAAATAAAATAAATAGAAACCTAAACTAAACTAAAAATAAAATAAAGAAAAAAATAAAAATATAAATAAAATAAAACTAAATGTAAACAAAAATAAATATAATAAATAAAATAAAAACTAAACATAAAATAAAAAATAAAATAAAATAAAACTAAATAAAACCTAAAACCTAAAAAAAATAAAACTAAAAATAATAAAAAAATAAAATAAAAACTAAACTAAAAAAAAAAATAACCCTAAAATACAAACCCTATAACTAACGCTAAACTCTAAACCTAAAACTATAATCCTAAACCAAAACCCTAAACCCTAAACCCTAAAACCCTAAACCCTAAAACCTAAACCCTAAACACTAAAACCAACAACCCTAAATCCTAAACCCAAAACCCCAAACCCTAAACCCTAAATGCTAAAACCTAAAAACCTAAACCTAAACTAAATAAAATTTAAAAATAAAATAATGAAATAAACCTAAACCTAAATAAAATAAAAAAATTAAATTAAATTAAATCCTAAACCTAAACCTAAATGTAAAAATAAAATAAAATAAAAACTAAATAAAAACCTAAACCTAAAAAATAAAAAAAAATAATAAATAAACTACTAAAAAAAAAAAAAACCCAAATAACTCTAACCCTCGCTAACAACCCTAAACTTACAACTATTACAACCCTAAACCTTAAAATCCACACCCTAAACCCTAAATCCTGGACCCTAAACTAAACCCTAAAACCTAAACACTAAACCTGACCCTAAATCCTAAACCTTACACCAAACCCTAAACCCTAAACTCTAAATCTAAAAACCTAAAAGCTAAACCCAACTAAATAAAACCTAAAATTAAAATAAATAAATAAACCTAAACCTAAATAAAATAAAATTAAATTAAAAAACCTAAACCTAAACCTAAACAAAAAATAAAATAAATTAAAATTAAAATTAAAGTAAAATCAAATAAATAGACCTAAAATTAACTAAAATAAAATAAAGCAAAATAAAAAAATAAAATTAAATTAAATGTAAAATAAAAAAATAAAATATAAATAAAATAAAACTAAACATAAAATAAAAAATAAAATCAAACTAAATATAAACCTAAACCTAAAAAATAAACCTAAAAAATAAAAATAAAACCTGCCCTAAACTAAAAAAAAATCTTAACCCTAAACCCTACTACCAAAACAAACCCTAAACCACAACCCTAAACCTAAACCTAAACCCTACCTCAACCTAACCCTTCTAAACCCTAAACCCTAAACCTAACCCCACACTAAATCTTATAACCCTAAATCCTAAACCCAAACCCCAAACCCTAAACCCTAAATCTTAAACAAAAAACCTAGAAATTTAAACCTTAACCAAAATAAACCTAAAAAAAAAATTAAATAAATTAAAACCTAAACTAAAAAAATGTAAAAAAAAAATAAAATAAAATTAAAAAAAAAAAAATAAATATAGACCTAAACTAAATTAAAAATAAAATAAAGCTAAAGATAAAAAATATAAATAAAATAAAACTAAATGTAAAATAAAAATACAAAATATAAATAAAATAAAAACTAAAAGTTAAATAAAAATAAAATAAAATAAAAACTAAATAAAAATGTAAACCTAAAAAATAAACCTAAAAATAAATAAAAAATAAAACATAAGTCTAAACTAAAAAAAACTTAAACTTAAAATAAACAAAATAAAATAAACCTAAATATAAACTTAAATAAATTAAACTAAAACCCTAAAATAAACCCTAAAATGGTGGTGGAGGGAGAGATTGGGGATATGATGGTGGATCCCGCTACTGAGAGGTGGGGTGGTTCGATGGGAACTAGAAACCGAAGAGCTCGATCCAATCTGCTTATGGAACTCTTACTAGAGGCAGGTTCTAGTTACGTAGAGTTTTGATTTTCACTATCGTGCTCATTTTTTATCTATGTCATTGTCTTAGAAAACTTAGTGTGTTACTTGGTTTATGAAATAGAAGAAATCTTTGATATGAATTTGTTCTCTGTTAAAACACCCTAAACTCTCCTAAAAACTAAACTCTAAATTCTAAACCCTAAACCCTAAACCCTAAGCAACCTTAAACCCTCAAACCCTAAACCCTAAACCCTAAACCCTAAACCCTAAAAAAAACCTAAACCCAAACCTAAATCAAAACCCCAAACCCTAAATCGTGAACCCAAACCCTAAACCCTAAAACTCAACTAACCAAAAAAAGCTAAAAAACCTAAACATAAACTAAATAAAACCTAAAAAATAAAATAAATTAAAACCTAAATAAAGATAAAATAAAAAATACAATACAATAAAACCTAAACTAAAATAAAAAAAAAATAATAAAATAAAATAAAAAAGCCAAACTAAAATAAAATAAATAAACCAAACTAAACTAAAAATAAAAACCTAAATAAAATAAAATAAACCTAAAATAAAATAAAAAACCTACAATGAAATAAAATAAAATTATATAACACCATAAACCTAAAAAATAAACCTAAAAATACAACATAAACATAAATAAAAATAAAACCTAAACCTAAAATTCAAAAAATATCCTAAACCTAAAATAAAAATAAAATAAACATAAACCTAAACTAAAATAAACTCAACTAAAAAAATAAAATCTAAACCAAAACCTAAACCTAAACCTAAACTAAAAAAATAAAACCTAAATTAAAAACCTAAAACCTTAACCTAAATTTATAGAAGAAAACCTAAATCGAAACCTAAAAATTAAAAAAGAAACCTAAACCTAAATAGTAAAATAAAAATATAACTAAACTAAAAAATAAACCTGAACCTAAACCTAAATCTAAAAATAAACTAAAATAAAAAATTAAACTAAAATAAATAAACCTAAAATAAATAAACTAAATTAAATAAAATAAAAATAAACCTAAATAAAAATAAAAAATAAAATAAACTAAAATAAATAAAAAATAAACTAAATAAACCTAAACCTGTGTGTTTACTTAATTTAAAAAAAATTAAAAAAAATCTGTAAATTAAAATAGAAACCCTTACCCTGAACCCTAAAATCTAAACTTTAAACACTAAAACCTACAACCATATACCCTAAAACCTACAACCCTAAACCCTAAACCCTAAACACTAAAACCTAAAAATCTAAAAATAAAATAAATAAATAAAGCTAAACCAAAATAAAATATAAATATAAATAAAATTAAATCTAAACTAAAACCTAAACATAAACGTAAAAATAAAATAAAATAAAAAATAAAAATTAAACTAAAATGAAATAAAAAACTAAACTATACTAAAAAAATAAAATAAACCTAAGAATAAAAAAAAATATAATAAAACTAGACGTAAAATAAAAATAAAATATAAAATAAAAAATAAATTAAATTAAATAAAACCTAAACCTAAAAAATAAACCTAAAAAAATACCTTAAAATAAATAAAAATAAAACCTAAACCCAAAAAAAACCTAAACCTAAAATAAACAAAATAAAATAAACTTAAACCTAAACCAAGTAAACTAAACTAAAATAAACAAAACCTAAACCTAAACCCTAAACCTAAACCTAAAAATAAACCTAAAATAAAAATCTAAAACCAAAACCTAAGAAAATAAAATAGAATCCTATACGTAAACCTAAAACTAAAAAATAAAACATAAACTTATAAAGTAAAACTAAAAAAAAAACTACACTAAAAAAAAATGTAAACCTAAACTTGAACCTAAAAAATAAGCTAAAATAAGTAAACCTAAACTAAAATAAATAAACCTAAAATAAATAAACCAAAATTAAATAAACTAAACTAAAAAAATAAAAAATAAGCCAAAAAAAATAAAAAAAAAAGAAATAAACTAAGTAAACTTAAACCTACCAGGTTAGCAATTTTTTCTAAAAAAAAATCAAACCCTAAACCCAAACCTATAACATAAGAAACTAAATAAAAATAAAATCGAAATAAAATAAATAAAAAAAATTGAAACAAATAAAATAAATAAAATAAAATAAAATCTAAACTAAACCTAAACCTATAAAACCTAAAAAAAATAAAAATAAAATAAAACTAAACTAAACTAAAATAAATAAAAAACCTAAACAAACTAAAATATAATAAACCTAAAAAAATAAAAAATCTAAATAAAATAAAACTAAACATAAAATAAAAAATAAAATAAAATAAAACTAAATAAAATCTAAACCTAAAATAAAACCAAAAAACAAATAAAAAATAAAATCTAAAAACAAATAAAAAATAAAATCTAAAAACAATTAAAAATAAATAAAACCTAAACTAAACACATAAATAAAACATAAACCTAAACTAAACTAAAATAAACTAAAATAAAATAAAAAAACTAAACCTAAACCTAAAACTAAACTTAAACAAACTAAATAAAATAAAATAAACTAAAATAAAGCTAAACTAAAATAAAACCTAAAAAATAAACAATATAAATAAAACCTAAAATAAAATAAATAAAACCTAAACTAAAATAAAAATAAAACTAAACCTTAAAAATAAAATAAAATAAAACTATATAAAATAAATAAAAAAAATAAAATAAAATATAAAATAAAGCTAAAATAATAATAAAAAAAAAAATAAAATAAAAAAAAATATAAAAATAAAAAAAAATAATCTAAAATAAAATAGTTTATTTAATTAAAATCCCTAAACTTAAACCCTAAACCACTAAATCCTAAAACTACTAACCCAACCTAAAACTAACCACTAAACCCTACTACCCTAAACCCAAAACCTTAAACCCACCCAACCTAAACTAAAAAACCTACCACTAAACTAAGCCAAAATAAAAACTTTAGATAAACCCTAAATCCTTAACCTTAGGCCACCTAAACCTAAGACTTGACATAAACATAAACTAATAGAAAATAAATAAATAATCCTAAACCTAAATAAAATAAAATAATAAAAAAATCTAAACCAAAAATAAACCAAATAAATAATAAAGTAAAATAAACTAAAATAAAATAAAAATAAAATAAACTAAAATAAAAAAAAATACCTAGAATAAAAATCTAAATAAAATAAAACTAAATGTAAGATAAAAATAAAATAAACCTAAAATTAAATAAAATAAAAACTAAATAAAAACCTAAACCTAAAAGATAATCATAAAAATAAAACCTAGAAGATAAACCTAAAAATAAATAAAAACTAAAACCTAATCCCTAAACTAAAAAAAAAACTTAAAATAAAAATAAAAAAATTAAAATAATATAAAATAAAACTAAATAAATAAAATAAACTAAACCTAAACCAAAAAATAAACTAAACCTAAACCTAAACCTAAAATAAATAAATAAAATAAACTAAAATAAACCTAAACATAAACTAAAAATAAAACCTAAAATAAACTTAAAATGAACCTTAAACATAAACCTAAAATGAAATAAAACTAACTAAAACCTAAAATAAAAATAAAACTTAAATAAAAATAAAATAAAAAAAATAAACTAAAAATATGCATAAACCTAACCTAAAAAATAATATAAAATAAAACCTAAACTAAAATAAATAAATCTAAAATAAATAAACTAAACTAAATAAAAATAAAAAAATAAACCTAAATAAAAATTAAATTTAAAATAAACTAAAATAATGAAAAATAAACTAAATGAACCTAAAATAAAATAAAATAAATATTAAATAAAAACCTAAACCTAAAAATAAATAAAAAATAAAACATGATCCCTAAACTAAAAAACAATCAAAACCTAAAATAAAAACAAATTAAACAAAATAAAATAAACCTAAACCTAAAAAAAATAAACTAGACTAAAATGAAAAAAACCTGAACCTAAACCTAAACCTAAACCTAAACTAAATAAAATAAAATAAACTAAAATAAACCTAAACCTAAACTGAAAGATAAAACCTAAAAAAAAAAACCTAAAAAGCTAAACCAAAACTTAAAAATAAAAAATAAAACCTAAACTTAAAAAAATAAAATATAAATAAAACTAAACTAAAAAATTTGCATAAACCTAAACCTAACCTATAAATAAACTAAAGTAAAAAACCTAAACTAAAATAAATAAACCTAAATAAATAAACAAAACTAAATAAAAAAATAAACCTAAATAAAAATAAAAAAAATAAAATAAATGAAAAATAAATAAAATAAAACCTAAACCTACTAGTTTGGTTAATTTTAAAAAAATAAACCCTAAACCCTAATTCCTAAACCTAAACCTAAAAAAATTAACATAAAACCACAAACCTCATAAAACCCTAAACCCTAAACCTTAAACTGTAAACCCTAAAAATTGTAATGTGCTTATGAATCATAAGAGGATTATAGCTAGCACTAAAAAAGATTTTTCCTTACATAAAACTCTAGTGTGGTATAAAGGTTACAAGTTTGTTGCCTCTAAATTGGGTATCTAGTTTCTTTATTGTGACTCATCTCCATATTATAAAATTATTCATTGGATTAAGCCTCTTAATTATTGTATTAAAATTAATACTAATGGCTCACATAATAAATTGTTATGGTGGTATTTTTAGGAATAATCTTAGATATTATCTTGGCAATTTCCACTCCTCTCTCTACTAATTCTATTATTTTCTGAATTGATGATTGTTTATCATGCTCTTAAGCTTTGTTTGGATAAAATTTTCATACTATTTGTTTGGAATCGATGAGATGGTTGTTGCTATGATCAATTCTAATCATAAAATTATCTGAGCTTTTTTTTGAAATATTAAATATATTATCTCTAAACTTTCTTTTAATACTCATATTTAAAGGTAATGTAATCTGATTTCTTAGTGGTTTGGGGTGTTCTTGATTACTTTTATTTTAATGCTAATATTCCTAATCAATTAAGGGTTATCTAATTTAGATAAATATGGTTTACCTCATGTTAGATTTTCTTAATTTTTCTTCATTTTTACCTTTTCTTTTTTATTGTTCATTTCTTGGGGCTTTGTTTGGGAGCTTCTGGTGGTTTTTTTGTTGAGTTGGCTCTTCTTGGGATTTCTTGTGTTTTTCTTGTACTTTATAGGTTGGAATCTGGCTTCTACTATTTTGTTGTTTGGCTCTTACTCTACTCTTAATGTGGTATCTCTTGTGGCATTATTCTTTGGTTTTTGGTTGGTTGGTTTGTTTTTCTTTGGTGGCTTTGTGGTTGGTATCCTTGAGCTTCTTGGTTTTTGGGTGCCTTCTTTGGATGAGATGTTGGTTGGGCTGATTTGGTTTTGGGTGTGGCTGCCGCTTTCCTTTATGGCTTTGGTGGACTTATTGTTTCTTATTTTGTTTTATGGCTGCTATGGCCTATTATGGTTTCTTTTGTTTGGTTGGAGTTGGTGAGCCATTTGCTTCCCTTCTTCCCCCTTGCTTCTATTTATGGTACATCCTCTTTGGTTGGTGGCTTTGTTTATTATTCTTGTTGCTCTTGGGTGGTTGGATGGTTGTGCTGGCTTGGATTTTTCTTTTTTGGCTCATTTTTTTTTTCTGTTGTTATCCCTTTTTGGCTGGTGGCTCATTGTTTTGCTTGCCTTTCTAGTGGCTGGTTCTAGATGTTTGTTTGTTATTGGTGTGTGCTTGGGTGCCTTTGTGAGGTTTGTTGGCTATGATGGATAGGAATTTAAATCTTTTTTATTGTTTGGTAGCATTATTTGTAGAACCCTCCTAGAGTTGGTACTCAAATTTTGTTGCCCTAATTTTTGTGATTGAGCACAGCCTTTTCTTTGGCTTTTCTTTCTTTTCTCTTTATCTTTATTTATTTTCATTTGTGCTTATCTCTGCTAGTTTTTTTCTTTTTCCTTCTTGTTCTTGTGTCTCTTTAGATGGATTGTTAACCTCTGAGGATTGTGTTGATTCTTTTCTTAGTTTTTCCTTTTGCATATCTGTATTAGTTAACTCTTTAGGTCCAGAGCTCTTTGGGATGGTCTTTGAGTTTTATCCTTTATCATTGTTTCCTCTCTTTGGTAATGAAATTTCTTCTTTTCCCAAAAAAAAAACCATAAAAACCCTAAACCTAAACCTAAACCCTAAAAAACCTAAAACTAAAAATAAATAAAACCAAAAATAAATTAAATAAAAAACTAAACCTAAATAAAATAAATAAAATAAAATAAAATAAAAACCTAAACTTAAACTAAACCTAAACATAAAATAAAATAAAATAAAAGTAAAAAACTAAACTAAAATAAAATAAAAAAAACCTAAATAAAATAAAATAAAATAAAAACTAAATGTAAAATAAAATTAAAATAAACTAAAAATAAAAAATAAAATAAAAATTAATAAAATCTAAACTTAAAATAAACCTAATAATAAAACCTAAAAATAAATAGAAAATAAAAAAACCCTAAACTAAAAAAACCTAAAATATAAAAAATAAAATAAACCAAACTAAACTAAAATAAATAAACTAAAAAAAATAAAACCTAACTAAACCAAAAAAAAATGAAAAATAAACCTAAACTAAAAATATAAAATAAACTAAAATAAAGTTAAACCTAAACTAAAATAAAACCTAAAATAACCTAAATAAACCTAAATAAAAAAAAAAAAAACTAAACTAAAATAAAAAAAAAAAACCTAAACTATATAAAAAGAAATAAAACTATAAAATATTAAACACCTAAAATAAACTAAAATAAAACCTAAACTAAAATAAATAAACTTAAAGATAAAATAAACTAAATAAATAAATAAAATAAAATATAAAATAAACTAAATACTACTTGGTTTACTCTTTTATAAACCCTAAATCTACCATCCAAACCCACCCTAATCCAGGCACCCAAAAAACCCTGAGCCCTGACCACTGACTGAAACCCTGAGCTGATCCAGGCCAGAATAAGACTAAGGCCACTGAGCCAAACTAGGCACTGAAAACCCACCATGAGGCCCTAAACAGATAGGATACAACCCTGAGCCACTGAGGCTGACTGGGCCACTTACCTCCTCTCCACCCAGGCCACTAAGCCAAAACTCAACCCTGGGCCCTCACCACTCACCTCCTCAAACCATCCACAAACCTGATCATGACCCAAACTGCATAGGCTAAACCCTAAATAAATATGCTAAACCTGTGCTAAATGGTGATGACCCTCCCAACTCACACCTACTGAGTAACTAAATAAATTAAGATAAATGTAAACAACTAACTAAACCCTAATGGTAGAGAGAACATCACCATCTAATATGGATGGAGAGCTGAGGCGGCTATTGCGGTGGTGGTGGGGATCAGAGCGGTGGTGGATATGGAGGTGGTGGTGAGTAGTGTGGTCATGGAGGTGGGAGGAGCTGAGGTTACAGATGGTGGCGGAGGGAGATGATATGATGGTGGATCCCTAAGCGTGGTTTTGATGGGAAAGTGAAGAAATTGGAAGAAACTAAGAATTGCTCCATCGTGCTCAATTTTTATCTATAATAAATGTCATAGAAAACTTGGTGTGTTACTTGGTTGATGAAATCAAAATAAAATTAAATAACTAAAATAAAATAAATAAACTAAACTAGATAAAAAAATAAACCTAAATAAAGATAAAATAAAATAAAATAAATAAATAAAAAATAAACTAAATTAACTAAATAAACCCAAACCCTAAACCTAAACTAAACCCAAAACCCTAAATCCAAACCCAAACTTAAAAACTAAACCACAAACCTAAATCAAAAATCACAAATAACCCTAAACCCTAAACCCCTAAACCCAAAACCCCAAAACCTAAAAACCAAAAACCTAAAACAAAAAACAAAAATAAACCTAAAAATATAAAAAATAAAAAAACCTAAACCTATAAAAAAAAAATAAAATAAAATAAAACCTTAAAACATAAACCTAAACCTAAACCAAAACCTAAACATAAAAATAAATAAAATAAAAATAAAACTAAACTAAAATAAAATAAATAAAGACCTAAACTAAACTAAAAATAAAATAAACATAAAATAAAACTAAATAAAAACTAAACATAAAATAAAAAATAAAAATATAAAATAAAATAAATTAAAACTAAATAAAACCTAAACCTAAAAAAATAAATCTAAAATAAAACCTAAATAAATAAAATAAAGCTAAAAACCCTAAATTAAAGAAACTTAAATAAAATAAAATAAATGAAACCTAAAATTAAAATAAAATAAAAATAAAACCTAGAAAATAAAAAAAACTGAAACCAAATAAAATAAATAAACTAAAACATAAACTTAAAATAAAAAATTAAAACCTAAAATAAAACTAAAATAAAACCTAAACCTAAACTAAAATAAAAAAAATAAAACCTAAACTAAAAATAAAATAAAATAAAACTAAGTAAAATATACATAAAGCTAAACCTAATAAAAAAATAAAATAAATAAACCTAAACTAAAATAAAATAAACTAAACTAAATAAAATAAATAAAAATAAAATAAACTAAATAAATAAAATAATAAATAAATAAAACCTGGGTTATTTTTATAAAATCTACCAAACCCTAAATCCTAAATCTTAAACCCACAAACCCTAAATCTTAAAACCCTAAACTAACTGAGCCTAAACCTAGGCCACTGACCCACAAATAAACTAAATGCTGGCTAAACAACCACAACCTAAACCCTACCCTGACCCTAAAAAGATAAAACCCAGGCCCTATGACCCTAAACCCTAAACCCTCCATAATCCTAAATAAAATGATAAACCTAAACCTAATAATAAACTAAACTAAATAAATAAACTCAAGATAAACCTACAAAATAAATAAACTAAAATAAAAACCTAAACTAGCTAAATAATAATAATTAACCTAAATAAAATAAAATAATAAACTAAATAAATAAAAATAAATAAACTAAATAAACCTGCTTTTGCTTAATCTTTTTTAAAAAACCCTAAACCCTAAATCCTAAAACCCTAAACCCTAAACTCCTAAACCCTAAACCCTAAATCACAACCTTAAACCTACAACCCTAAACCATACTAAACCCTAAACCCTAAACTAAACCAAACATAACCAAAAACCCTAAACAACCCAAAATCCTAAACCCAACTAAAAAATAACCCTAAACAAGAATCAAAGCTTGATGGAAGGAACATCATCGTCAACTAGGCTAAGTCTAGATCTAGTGGTGGAGGTGAAGGCGAAGGTGGCAGTTATCATAGTGGTGGTGGGGGATCTGGAGGAGCTAGTGAATATGGAGGTGGGTTGGAGTAGTGGTGATTATGGAGGTGGGAAGGCTGAGGTTACTCATAGTGGTGGAGGGAGATGGATATGATGGTGGATCCTACTACTTGAGAGGCGGGGGGTAGTTAATAACTGAGAATATAAGAAAGATCGATCTGCTTATATGGCTGTTTATAAGAGCAGTTCTACTTATCTAGGGTTTTTGATTTTCTCTAAGGGTTCACATTTTTTATCTATGTCATTGCTTATGTCTTAGAAAACTTAAGGTGCTACTTGGTTGATGAAATAAAAAAGAAGAAATGTAGAATCTAAATTTTTTCTCTATTAAAGAAAAAAACTTAAACCCTAAATCCTAAACTAAAACTTAAACCCTTAACCTAAAACTTAAACTTTAAACCCTAAACCCTAAACCTTAAACCCTAAACTCTAAATCCTAAACCTTAAACCCTAAAAACCCTAAACCCTAAACCTAAAAAGCCCTAAAACCCTAAAACCCTAAAGCCTAAAACCATAAAATAAACCCAAGCCCAACTAAACCCTAAACCCCTAAACCAAAAACCAAATAACCCTAAAAACAAACCTAAACTACCCTAAACTAAACTAACCCTAATCCCTAAACATGAATAAAGATGTCATTAGGGTAGATCTAAAGAATGACCTAATCCTAACATAGTTATGGTAAAGAAAATGTCTTCAAGTGACTTTCCCATGTAGAGATTTGAATACCCTAAACCTTAACCCTAAATCATATTATATTACCATATATTATTGTATAATGTAGCATCATATATTTGAGCATGTAGTAATGTGTTTTGGATGTTATAAGATATTTTGAAATGTTTTAGTCTATTATGGTATTATGCCCTATAGTCTATATTAATATAAATCATAAAAATATTGATTTGATAAATCAGATGATGAAATTTATTAAATTTGAAGTGGGAATTAGGTTGTTGTACCAAAGGTGTGCTATGCCACTTGTAGTCTAAAAAGTAAGATTTTATGTTCAAAATAAATATTATATGTTGTAGCATAGTATAGCATCATATATCATTATATATTATTCTATGCATTTTAAATTCTTTTAGTATTTTGCAATCATGTAGTCTAGCGTACACTAGCATTATTTATAAAAATGTTGATTTAGACTTTAAAATGGCAGAATTTGGCCAAATTCATAATAGGTAGAGCATCGCATCATAATATATTGTTTCAATTTAAAATATGTAAGTGATACGGTTAAAATATATAGTTTTTATTATTTAGACTAATTTTATGGTTTATTTCTTAAGCAATCCCTTGTGATGTGATATGAAATATAATATAATTTAATATGTTATAGTGTATTATAATATAGGATGCCATAACATAGTGTAGCATCATGCATTATAGCATACTATTGTGTATTACTACTTGTTGTATAACATATTTTAGTTTGTTATAGTATGATGTAGTGGAGTTTGTATTGGTATAATTCATAAAAATATTGATTTGTAGGCTGAGATGATGGGATTTGGCCAAATTTAAGGCAAGCTTTAGGGAACATCATTGGGGGTGTGCTATGGTGTGTCATTTAATTAAAAGAATGGAATTTTGTATCCAAAATAAATGTTCATTTTTCAACCAAATTTTATAAATTTTTTGCTTAAAGTGATTCATTGTAAGGTGTAATGCAAGAAATAATATTATATGAAAGCATATTAAAATATAATGTACATAACAAAATAACTTCACATATATATGAATGTGGTGGTGTGTTACTAAATGTTATTGTACAATTTAGTATGTTTTTACTTTTGTTTTATTTTTATTGGGTCAAAACTCACAAAAAAAGTTAGTTTGAAGGTTAAGATGGAAGAATTTGGCCAAATTCATGGCACACAGAAGCAACACCAAAATTATGCTATTTTGTACCATTTCTAATTGAAAAATAACAATTTTACATCCAAAATGAACATGATTCATATTTTGAGAAAATTTTGTTATTTGTTCCTTTTAAGTGATTTTAATGAGGTGTAATGTTAGACAATATATTATATTATAGCAAATAATGACATAACATCATATATTATAATATAATATAGTGTGTTAATTCACACTATAATATGTTTAGCATGATATTGTATAGTTAGTTTGAGCTTGCACCATCACAAATCATAAAATGTTGATGACAATGTTAAGATGATGTAATTTGAACGAATAGATTATTAGGCTTTTGGTTGAAGTATTAAAGATGTGCATAAAAGAAGAAATCAGATTCGATGAGAATTCCATGTCAAGGACATGGAGGAGATCTCACACGTACATTGGACATGATAAGTGAGGGGGGTCTATGTCGAGGGCATAGAAGAAGAAAATCTGCTGGGGATAAGGTTTGAATTTGATTTGATTATATGATTTATCGAAAGAAGATCCATTGGGGATAAGAATCTATAATCCATCGGGGATTATGATCGAATCAACTTTAATTTGATTTGTCTTAATTGTTGTGGAGGCATATCTACTAAAGATATGGGCTCGAGTCCACTAAGGATCGGGTATATGAACCTTTCACTAGGGAAGTAGGTTCAGGCTATCCACTGGGGATTGGGATTTTAGTTTGATTTCATAGATTTGTTTAGGGATGTATCCACTGGGAATAAGAGTTGGTTGGATTTCTTTTATTTACACTCTACTTGGGGAGTTGGTTTAATTTTTCTCCACTAGGGAGGTTCATTTCGAATTTGAATTATTTGCTTGACTTATTTATAAATGATTTGGGGCTCCACTAGAGACAAGGGTGTGATTTAACTCCACTGGGGAAAATCATATTGGGTTTAATTTAATTTCTATTAATGTATGGAACCTATCGATGTGTGATGGACCCACTAAGAAGGGCCTATATTAGCCTTAACTTACCTCAAGTTTACAAATCGAAAGAGATAATCTACCGGCTGTGGGGTGGAGCTAGCCAACTTAAGGGGCTGCCTTTTGGTGTGCAATGGCTATGCTTGGAAGAAGGCATAGCAGACTTACATCTTTCAAAGAGAGGAACAACCGCTGGGGTGACCTATTGGATGCACAATAAATCGAATCTGACCTATGGCAACTATTGATTTAATTTAATTGAGGACTTATGTCAACTCGAAAGTAGTCAAGATTAATTTTATCTTAATTTCGTGTGATTTGATATGGTTTATTTGGTTTGTTTGATTTGATTGAGGACATTATCTTTGGGGATGTGAACTCGGTCAAATTTGGTAGATTTTTAATTTATGGGACCATGTTGATGTGTGATGGACCCAATCGAGAAGGGCTATATGACTTCCTATAGATTTACAAATCCAAAGGGATAGTCTCATGGATGAGCTCCAACCCAAGGATTTTCTTTTCAACTAAGAAAGCAGAAGAAGGAGCAGACACATCTTCTAAAGTGGGAGAACCTAGGTGACTTGTTGGTACAAAAATTAAATATTTAGGGACTATGAGTGAATCGGGACTTATATCAACTCAAGAGAAAGGACCATGTGTGGGAGTTTCACACACCCCTAAAGATAGATGCTAAAAATGTACCACCATGGGTGTCCTCAATCCAAGTGAATATATATATATTTTGCTGGACCCTAGAAAGCAGAGACCACACCTAAATTTAGGTGACCTATCTCAATGGACCAAGAGATAACACAACCAAGATGGATTCTCCAACCATATTGGGTTACTAGAAAGGGGAATTATCCAACCTAGTAGCAGTGTCTAAATAGGGCACAACTTTCCTGGAACCGATCATCGATATAATCATCAAGTGGATGATGCTATCTAACCTATGCACTACTAAGAAAGGAGCCCCGGAAGGATGGACCTAGACTTGAAGCAAATAGAGGAAGGAGCCACTAGGGACTTATCCTAAACTTTAAATATACAACCCAGCATGAATGCTAATCTAAGAAGAAAGCATAAGACTCACATCCTCTTAAATGAAGCCAACATGAGGTAGCTTATCCCATGCATTAGGCCTACCAAACTAACAAGGCTAATGTGTGTGCAAGGCCAAGTATGGAAGGAAAGCCATACTTACATCCTCCAAAGCAAGAAGACCTCTGTGACACACTGCAGGTAGACATAACGAGCAAAAATGAGTGAGTGGGGCATTATCTCAACTAGAGTAGCCCAAGATAAAAGATATGTGTTTATTTTATATGTTTGTGTAGTTTGTGTTTTTGTGTTGTGTCGATGAAGGATAGGATGCCGCCGTTCCTTACACCTACCCTAAACACATCATTCACAAATAAGAATACTTTCAACATGGAAGAGATTGAATTTGAAATGGAATTTTCATTGATGATAATTATTTTCAAATATTTATAATATTTTTTTAAGTAGAGCCTATTGATTGATGCAGCATTATCCCTTATGATTAATAAGTTGATAAGACCTCCTTACCTTCTATGGCAAAAGGGCCTTCCCAAGTTAGTTCAAACTTGCCTCCCATCATGAAGAGCAACAATCTCTTATACTAAAATAAACTCTTACTTGAAAAGCTCTAGGACAAACTAACTTGTTATAAGCTTGAATTATTTTAGCATTGTGCAACTCGAGGTTTTGGCATGCTCATAGGTGTCTCTCCTCAACACCTTCGAGCTCTTCTAACCGCAACTTGGCATTCCACTTTATTATGATCTTGCTACCCATACTATCCAAGTGATGGGAGTTGGACTCTAATGGTAGAACAACCTGACTCATACACTAAGGAGAAAGGAGTAGATTGAGTTGGAGTTCTATATGTGGTGAGCCCACAAGGCTTCAACTAACCTCATGCCACTATCGCTATTATTGTCAAAGTGTCATCTTTAGATTTAGATGAGTTTTGAAGGCTTGCTAAGCATTCCTAGTTGATGGTAGAATATCTCAATCTATGTTGTGTCTCGAAAATTTTTGATCTCTTTTGAATGCATTACCATTATCAAATATAATTCATCGAGGCACTCAACCAATATATATATGGTTTCTAAATTGGAGCACATGCCGAAGCTATGACCTCTTTGTGCATACCTTCTCCCATTTGGAAAAGTAGTTAGTATAAGCTAAGATGAATCGATGACCCGGAAGAAGGAGGATCAATTGGACCTACTATGTCGGTACCCCAACACTCAAAATGGCCATGAGGCCAATGTAGATTTAGAATGTTGGTGGAGGTGACCACACCAGTATTTGACATTGGTGGCATATCCTAGTGTATCCATGTAATCTTGATCATCGATGACCCAGTATCCTCTCTGATCTTGGCTTTCATCTTCAACATTGGTTGGTTCCACATAATCGAGGTACTCCATGATCTTATGGGCTTTATGCTTTTCTAAATAATGTAACCACATATGATCAAAGATTGTTGGCATAAGACACCATCCACAAGAGCATAAAAGTGTTCATCGATGGGCTTGGGACTTCTCTTGAGGTAGTTTCTTTATTTAAGTAATCCATGAATGGTTGCCTCCAATCTTACCTCATCCTTCTGGCAATGGAAACCTCCCTCAAGAGAGTTTTGATGAGTTCAATATCAAGGGATAAGACTTGTCTATTATGGACCTTTATTGATATGGACTCATCCTCCTACATGCCAACTCCTTGGCAAGCTTAGCTAAAGCATCTGTTCTCTCCTGAGGAATCTTATAAATAACCTGGATTTAGGCCAACCCATGGTGTACAATGGTAGTGATGGAGCTTGGGCTTTATAACCTTATAAAACCCAACGATTTGGTTGATAACTAGCTGAGAATCCTCAAAGAAGTTGATATTCTGGATGTTTAGAGTAACGGCTAACTCTAGACCAACAATCAGAGCCTCATATTCAGCTTCATTGTTGGTGTAAGGATTGGACAGATGATATGAGAATCTCATCACATAGTGGTCCAGAGTTAAGAGAACTATTCCTACCCCTACCATTCATGGAATAGTAGATTATGGTTCTTCTCCTCTTGAGAGGAAGTCGCATCAAAGAACATCTTCCTGAATGCTATTATCCCCTATATTCATGATTTTTCCATTGGGGAGATCATCACTAAGAGTCAGAAGTGGTGTCTTAAGAAATCCTCTAGCACTTATCCTTTCACCACAGGAGGGGCATGAAGGTAATGTCAAACTAGAGGATCATGGACTCATGCCAACCGCTTTAGATATCCGGTTATGAGATACTATAGTGGATTGATCCTAGAGATTAAGTTCACCTTATGAGGAAGCATGTAGTGTTGTAGCTTTGGGATGCAAAGATTAAAACTAGGCAATGCTTATCAATGTGGATAATTAGCTCAATTAGATGATGCTAAGGTAGAGAGTGCATTTTCTTCCTTCATCATTGGGGAAACAAAGCACCAAGGGAGTCATCTAACATAGTAGTGTAAAGTATGAGCTTGCTAGGATAGGGTGCTAGAACCGCATGCCATCGTAATGCTTGATGTCTTCAAGGCATGCTCACACTTGTCATCCCACTTAAACTTGCCATCCTTTTGACAAGTGCCGAGAATGGTTGACATCTTCCCATAGGTTGGATTTAAAGCAACTTAGATATGCCAACCTTTGAAATGATCTTAGTTGAGTTAAACTTTAGGGGTGGCATTTCTAATATCCTTGATCTTCTCAATTGATTTTGATTCCTTGGTGTCGGACACAAACCCAAAGAATTTCTTGGCTACTTTAATGCACACTGGGGTTCCTTTTGAGGTTAAATTGTTAACTATTCAAAATGACTCAAGTCAAAGAGATGGTCTTCCTTTTCTACTTTTGACCACGAGATCATTGACATAGCACTCGACTTGATGATGACTAAGTTCATTGAAGATTCGAGTCATGACCCGCTGGTATGTAGTACTGGCATTTTTAAGGCCGAAAGGCATGACCTTATAGCAAAAGATTTCGATCAGGGTTCTAAAAGTAGTGTCTCTTTCATCTTCAGAGGCCATCTTTATTTGGTTATATCCAGATGAGTCATCCATGAAAGAGAAGACTGCATGAGATGAGGCAATGTCCACCATCACAAGATTGGTAGTGAAATTCATCTTTTGAACATGCTTATTTAAATCCTAAAATTATCACATATGTGAATTTGGCCATTCTTTTTTCTTAATTGGGATGATGTTACAACTGTAGGGTATTTTCTTTTCCTGGATGAAGCCAAAGATTGATCAATTTTATAAATTTGTTGTTCTATGTCACTATGTCTAGGAGCTTGCTTGATGGGTTAGCAAAGTAGGCTCTATTACTAGTTTATGGACCACTATGTCGTGAGCCAATCTGCATCTCTTCATAACCCATGAAAGTACCAGAAACTCAATACCTAACTAAGTCATTAGTTTCAATCATTCAACAAAGAACTGATGTATGTCCATGGATCTTCGCCTAAGGATTTTCGAGCTCACTTTTTGACTTTTTTTTTGAACTCTTTGACTTCAAAATCATTGATCATCTCAAGTTCTAAGAACAACTCCTCATATGAGTTAATGTGATTTGAAAAGAACCTATAAGATTCCAAATGATTGATGACTAAGCAAGAATATCATCATGATTGACCCACTATACAATTCTAGTCTCATCTTGCTTGAGAGCTTTTGCATTTGTTCTTCCATATTCCTTCAAAGTATCTAACCTATACTTAGTATGTGGGATAACCTTTCTTTCTAAATTATGAACACAAGGCAAGTATCAATCAAAGGTAATTCTATTAAATCTATATGAATCATCCTCAAGTTCTACATCAACTTCGACTTGAGGATGATGCTGAAAGAACCTCAAGTCTTCACATGGATGACTTAGGGCTTTAACTACCAAACCTCAACTTTTAAAGGAAAGGGGGTTGAGCTAAGGCTCCAAGATCCTAACTATTTTACATATAGAATTGGATACACTTATGCTTTGCTGGAGACTTCATCACTATCGCTCAAGTGTCACCTCCAAGGAATCTACTTGAGAAGAGTGGTCTGCAACCATATAAGACTCATCCATGAACTAGATTCTAAGTCTATATGGATAAGAGGTGTACTCCTATAAAACATATTTTCATAAAATAAGGAGGTTTTCACCCTACCTAAATCCTTCTTCCTATAGGTCATCATCCACCCATATGTTAATGAGTAATGAACATGGGTGGAATCTAATAGACTCCACTTCCTCCTCCAAGTCTATTTTCTCCTTTATTTTCTTTTTTTTCATTTTATCTTTTCTTTTCTTTTTTCTTTTTTTCTTTTCTTTTTATTTTTAAACTAAATAAGTTCATCAATAGTTGTCAATTTTAAAGTCTAATCCTCATATTTTCACCTCAAATCAAATGGCTGAGATCTTCACATAAGAATCCCACCTCTCAAACTTCATACACCTAACAAAGATAACCATTGTTCTAATGTATCCATTCCCAATCAAAATTAAAGATGTATCAAGTCTATAATGTGAAACTCTTCAGCCTTCCAATCATCTATCTCCAAACCACAATCCTAAGTCATTAACTACTTTTCTGATTCAATCTTTCCCATCAATTTGATTTTCTAAACATAAGACTTCTAAATACTATAACAATTAAAAAACACTTAACCTAAGCCAAAACTGAATTAATATCAATTATGACTTGGATTAGATAATACCCACCTACAAACCCAAATCCAATAATGTTTACCTTCTCAAACCAAACCTCAAGTTCAAACAAATTAAATCCACTTCAAACCAAATTCAAAACCAAATGATTGATCCATGATCAAATCCAAACTTGAACCTTCAACCCATATGACCCATCCATGGATTTAGCCAAATCAATCCAAATCAATCCAAAATCAATTGATCATAATCAATTTATTCTTCAAATCTTTCTAAAATAAATAAAATCTACATTCAAAATCAAACTAAATCAAATTCAAATCAAATTAAATCAAAACTTCCAAGTCATATGACCTATCCCATGAATTAGCCAAATCTTAATCCAAATCAAAAACCAATTGATTCCAAATCAATCATATTTTCAATAATCTTCAAAATTTAAAAATAACATTTTAAATCATCAAAACTAAATCAAACCAAATCAAACCAAATAAGCCAATGACTCAACCATGGACCAATTCAAATATAAATCAACCCAAATATAAATTCAAATCTAAATCATCTTGCAAAAACTCAAACCAACTAAAATTTTTGACTCAAATGTTCAAATAAAACCAAACCATTTGAATCCAATTGAATTGAATTTATATCAACCCAAATCCTATATAAATCAATCAAATCAAACCAACCAAACAAACCAACTAAACCAATTGCCACTTGACCCAAATGACCAATTTGACTATTTCCAAGTTCAACCTACCAAATGATTGACTAAGCCATCAAAATCATCATGATTGCATCATAAATTGATCATTCCAAACTACCAGTCAATTGGTCATTGACCTAACCCCTTTTTAACCCATATGGTCAAACCCAAATCAACCTAAGCCAAATTGAAACCAATGATTCATACCCAAATCAAAATGATATTTGAATATGACTTGACCTTCAATTGGTCAAACCAAACCCATGCCCACTCAACTATTGACCAATTGACCTAAAAGACCAAATTGATCATTAAATTTTAAAACAAATGATTCTTTGGAAAAATTAAAACCACCCATCCACACACCCTACAAGCATGGTAAGCAAATCCAAAACAAAATCTTACTCAATCCATTTCACTAAAAAAACACCTTTTCTAAACAATTCCTCAAGCCATTAAATCTCAAGAACCATTTCAAAGCTCCACCAAAAACCATTTCATTAAAATCCAACTTCAATTCTTCTTTTTGTGCCTTCAAGAATAAATCATCTACCAAGCTTCCCAGCACCAGGTGGGACTTGATCAAAGCCAAACTCCAAATCATTATTCATGGCCTTGTGAATGTCAAAGAATTGATCCAATTATCAACAGGGCTTCATCTCCACAGATGAAGCTTCCTCAATCATTCGAGCCACCATCTTGAGTCCGTAAAGGTATGCTTACAAATTGATCCTTAGTAAAATGGGTTGGAGCTTTTGAAGAAAACTTGCATCTCTCGATCTTGATTGGATCCTCCGATCGATGTCATGAAGGTGTGGATGTTTTTGAGTTGATCCAAGCTCGAGTAAGCTTGGATCAAGTGAGCAATGCGATGGACTCCATTCTCTAGCACTAGATGACGTTATTGTGATCAATGGATGCTGATTAGATAGATCGATCATTTTAATCCTATTAAGCTATGGATTAATCATAGCCATCCAATCTTAGATTAGATGGCAGACAAGAAAATGCATCCACCACCGCCACATAGGTGTTGAGTCAAATAAGTTTTTAAGTAGCCAATTCTATGGCACCATGTAGATAGCGTGCCTCATGGTGCCAATAGGATTAGGATTTAATTAGGTTGAATCAATCTTTCTTAATGGCTAAAAGTTTTAAAAATCATAAAAAATCATAAAGAAATAAAAATTGTAAATAAATACTCATTTTAAAGGTATTTCAGAGGAGAATTAATTAAAAATGATCTTAACTAATTTTGAACAGTAATTGTTTAATTAAAAAGTTAATTAGCTTGTTTACTAATTACTTGGGAAATTAATCCCAAATTTTGTGGGTTAATTTAATGGGATGACCTCTACCTCCATGATTTTCTGGGATTTATTGCTCACTTAATTAGAAAAATTTACTAATTAACCTTAACTACTTTTTTAAGTTAATTAATGATTAATTAATCCCATGAATAAATAATTGGTTAATTTAGTTTATTAATCATTGTTGAATAGAAAGTGAACTAAGGAATAGGGTTGACACTCTTTCCCTAAGTTCATTTCACTTTTTAAAATGAAATTAATTAAGATCTAACTAATTAATTAAATCATTTAATCAAATTGAAATCATAATCATGTCACCAATTAATTAAATCATGGGGTATCTTTAGGTGTTTAATAACCTAAATGAGTTTAATTAAATTATGATTAGTCCACATGTGGGAAAACTATAAGAGTAATTAATTAAGTCCTTAATCTAATTTATTAATCATGAGCAATTGCATTAGGCCCCTTTTATTTTCTATTATCATTGCAAGTTTATTTTCCATGCATATCATGTTGCTGGCTCATAATTATTTAGTTAATTACTTTAAGGTGACATAAGTAAGAGTAATTAATTCATCTAATTAAGGGTTCAACTTAATTAACCCATAAAATCAACTTAATTACATTTCCTTAAATTAAATCAAATCACTAATGTGGGAATGGGTTTAAAACAACAAGTGATGATTTCCTTCTCCTCTTGAAATCAAATTAAATCCAAAACTTAATTAATAAAGTAGCTTTGTTTTAAATAATTTTTTATTTGATTTGATATCCTTAAGAACTAGTTTGGTTGAATGAATCACATGCTTATATTTGATTGTCCTCTTTCCAATCATCTTAAATTTGGTATGTCATTATAATTCATGCATCCATCTTTTCAAAATCAAGTAAAATAAAATGGATTTCCTTTATGTAAGCTTGCATGTGTTGATTTAATTAAATATATGCATGGCTATTATCATTATTAAATCCAAATGTATTTTTCTAAAGCTTATAAATGAATAATAATATGTGTTATGATGCTAGTTATAAATACATAAAAAATGCATGTGCATAGCTAAAGTGTTTGAATGTTGAGTTCTCTTTCCTCTATTCATGTGTTGATTTATATAAGATTGAATGGTAATGGGTATATAGTATGGACATCCTAGGAACATGAGGCTTTAGCTAGCCCCAAGGAGGTCATTTCATTACCTCACTTCCCTAGTTTAACATTGACACGTACCAATTTGATTTCATTCTTATGTATTTCAACAGTAGAATTTGGATAGAGCTTTAATTCATATATATAAATGATTCAATCAAAAAAAATATTCAATCTTTGCATGGTTTTCTTTCTTCATTTATGTATACATCCATGTGTGTCCAAGAAAAGAAAGTATATAGTCTGGACATCCCGAGAATATGAGGCTTTAGTTAGCCCCAAGGAGGTCATTCGATTACCTCACTTCCTTGGTTTAACAAGAACACATACTTTCTTATATCTTTGTACATGTATATGTATATGTGATTAGTCAATGAAAATCCCATTTTACATTAAAAGTTGCATGCATTCATAATTGACTAAGTGGTTGAATTAATTATCCATTTGATTTGGAGATTATTCTTATGTTCATGTATACAAATTTACATATGTTTGAATGCAAATGGGTATATAGTCTTGACATCCCGAGAATAAGAGGTTTTAGCTAGCTCCAAGGAGGTCATTTGATTACACACTTCCCACATGCCTATTTAATTTCATTCTTATGTCCTTTTGTATAAGAATTTGGATAAAGTTTTAAATTAATATGTTTAAATAATTCAATCAAATAAAATATAAATTCTAAACATACACATACATTCATAATTTGAGCTAAAATATGTTGCATTTATAGATACACTTAGGATTAAATCATATGCATGTTACATGTGATGAAAGGAATGATTTAATATATGTCATGTGGTAGTAATTCAATTAAATTAATTTTAAGATGCCTTTCATTTTGAATAGATTATTTAAAGTGAACCAAAAACTTAGGATTAATTCAATCATATAATAAGCCATTCACTAAAAAGAACATAATCAAATTAATATACTTTAGAAAGTGACTTAAGGAAGGGATGAAAGAGGGAAATCCCCTTTTCCTCTCTTTATAACACTTAGTTGCTAAGTTTAATCAAATGAAACAAAAGAAAACATAAATTAAAATTCTCAAATCAATTAAACTACTTCAAGTAAAATCAAACTTTCATGTTAAAGTGAATCCTTCTACACTTAGAAAATACAACACTAATGCCTAACAAGACTTACCACACAAGCCTTATACACACATTTGAATAAAGTCACCACTTTTAGCTCAAAGTTAGGATGATGTATGATGTGATGTTTGTTTTGTTAATGATGTATTATTTTAGATTGAATGTTAGGGTGTATGCTTCATAGATTGGATGATAGGCCAATATTGGCCTAATCAAGTTTTCTACAAGGGATTATGCTTAATGGATGCTTAAAAATAAATGTGAATGCGCTTTTTGCAGGTTGCTTAAATCCTTAAGCATAATCCAAGTTAAGATAGTGGGCTTAGTTACCCATGTGTAGGGTGCTAAGTCCAAATTATAAATACAACGCTTGGGATTATATGTATATTTAGCTAACCTCTATTTTGGTGTAGTTAGATTTATTTTCCCATAGAAATATAATTTTGCAATAGAATTAAGATTAGTGTTATGGGGTTTAGGATGAGCAATGACCGAAGGTTTTGTCCTAGGTGCCTTGTGATGCCTTTGAAGCAAGCACCAACCAAATCAAAGAAGGAACCAAATCAGAAATGGAGATATAAAGAAAGAAGACCCCCATAGCATTTAATACAATTATAATTATTCTTTCATATTCTAGGTTGCATAAGGGTAGAGCTCGGCTACCCATCTTTTCTCTCTTTGGGTTGTACAGAGGTACCCGACTGCACCGGCCTTTTATTATTTTATGATAGTTTATATATTTGTTTGATGTTATGTTTACATTGTGCATTAAGATGGCATGCTTTTCAAAGTTTTTTAAATGATTGATGCTTTAATGTGTGCCTCAGATATGATTATCCTCTCAGGATAAAAATAACTTTTCACCAAACTAATCACTCATAACTAAATTTTAAACAACTCATAACCTCATCATAAAGCCTAAGAGATAAATAAGATAATTAAAAGATTTAGCAACCCATTAGCTACATGGTTGTATGCTTCACATCATGCATGCATATTTCTTTCTCTCTTGAACATGAAGGATCTCCATCCTTGCACAATAAAGGAATACTTGACCGTGAGGGCATCCCTTGTGGTGGAGAAGACCTTCTTCTAGCTGATTTGACCCATAACCTATTTCATCATGCATTTAGGCATAAGAAATCGTAAAGCCTCTATCAAAATGATGTGTCTAAAATGAAATAAAATTTGAAAAGATTTTGCATCTATAGTCATATGCTCATACTCATGCTCAGTCTCTTAGGGAGTGTGTTTAGGACTTTAGTCTTTCTAATTAAATAACTACCCTATCTTACAAATTGATAAGACCACTACATGGTTTTAAAATCATAGAGGAGTTAGCAGCCACTCTAGATGGTTATAAGTCTAAAGACAATTCTCTCGAGGAGGTAAACTTATGTCCACCTCACTTAGATTTAGTCATGCTTTAGCTCATACTAAAGCTCCCTAGATTTAGGATCTAAGGTAGCTATTTCTTTGGGTGATGAGCATAAATCCTCACCTCTTATGCATTCCCATAACCTTTGTGTTAATGGATTATAAGCCCTAGTAATCTAATTAAATTCCAACTCAAAACATATAAATCTCCTCAACTTCAAATTATAAAGCCCAACCATATGATAGATTGGAATGATCACTAGGCTTCCTAGTATCATGAGGATTTTCTACTTATTTTATTTGGATTTAAAAATATGTCTTCTCTTGAACTTTCCTAATTGATTTTAGAAATACAACCAAACTTTGATAGTCTAACCTTGAAATCTTTGGAGATGATAATTTTCTACTTTAATCGAGAGTATTCTTAGGAAATTTCATTTCCTAAGATGTAATTAACTATGGAGACTTGCCTCCATAGGGAACTTAAGAACTGGTTTAATATAAACCCAGCTTTATTCATCCATGTAAAAGTGGGGAGAAATCTCCGTACATTCAAGACCCATCATGCCTAAGAGTCCTTATTACTTGATTAGTCCATTGTGTGGTGATGCTCTATCTTTGGAGATAGTACATCATACCTCAATGTTGTATCACCTCAAAAGTACCCCTCCCACCCCTCACATGCCATCTAAAATAAACACCACAAGGCCCTCTCACCTTGTTTATTGATTCCTCTCAACATCATCCTTTCTATTTGGAGTTTGGAGATGTCAATCCTCAAGTAGGCAAAGGTTCTTAGACTCATAATGTTGACTAATACACTTGGGTCAACTAAAATATTGGATATCATATATCTGCCAACATCCACTATAATGTAAAGAGGCAGTTGTGCTTGGTCATCCCTAAGAGTAACTCCTCATCACTGAATGTAACTTCTAAGATGTCCTTCGAGTGCAATGCCTCCTCTTTAGTAACGGTCAGCTGAGCTAAGCATATCACTAGGTCAAGAAAGGCCTTGATTAGAGATTCCTCATCTCTTGGATAAGATGAGTATATGCTTAATTTAGAAACTTTCTAAGGTGAGCTAGACATTGTAAACAACTCTAGCTTGATTCTCCACAATCATATCCATGGGTGGAGTAGGGGTTATCTACTCACTAGAACCAATGACTTTCTTACCCTTATCGAGGTGCTACCCTAGAGGTAGAACTCTAAGATTGACTTTGACTTCTTGGAATGATGAGCTTGTGGAAAGTTCTACCTTCTAATTGCATACCTACAACTTATCTTATGGGTTCCTCAGAGTCAGTTGACTCCAAGTCAATCTCAAGAGGTGAACCTAATTGATTTAGAGGATGACACCGACTCAATCGAAAGGAAATGATCAAACTACTATAGTTATTATTTTATTTAGACTTAGAGAGCTTTCAATAAAATAAAATCATATAAAAGTAAACATAAGTAGAATCATCTTTCTTCATTAATTTCTTTTGGGTGGAGGTACATGATGTAAGCAGGGGATTTAGTGACCTTATCCATAGATACAATGCTCATGCCACTAGAAGAGGTGGTAGCTACAATGGTGGAGGGAGTACTAGACTGATAGTGGCTGCCGACTATCCCGCAAGTATGGTGAGCTACTACTCCTATCACCCCCAAGTTGTCCTAACTAGCAAACCTTCCTTGGTGTTGGAGGTTTGAGCTACTTTAGGCACTCAATGAAAGCTTCTTGATCTTAAAATGATCTTCTTAGAGGTTGTGATCCGAGATATCATAACCTACTTGTCTTAAGAGGATTGAAAGTATCTCTAAGGATTACCTAATAAACTATGGTTGTTTAATAAGTATTCCTTAGGGATAACTATGGCTCTCAACATGCTCAAGCTAGTCCTTAAAAGTAATACAATCCTTAAGACCTAGCCTAACATGGGTGGTAAATAGCTAGGATCATCGCTTGCCCACCTCCCCATTTAGGCTCGCTAAAAGTTAAGTTTCTTTAAGAGATTATTAAAGATTTTCTAACTACCTCTTGAATGAATGAATATGGCTTATTCTAATCATCTAAAAGGTAGCTACCGGTGATGGATATGAATACCTGGTAGGCAGGTGGTGAAATGGTCATTGTGGCGCGTGGTGGTATGGTATGAGGAGGGTGGAAGAGAAGGGGCAGAGGCTGAGCTTATAGTCTCTCATACTAACTCAAGGCTACTTCCCTCTACCCATACACAACTATTCCCCTTCTTCTCACCTTATGTGGCTTGAATGATTGGTCGAAAGGAAACTATTTGGCTTCCTCTTGTAGCCACCTTATTGATTAATTTCTTGAATGTTTAGATGGTAAAGCCTTAAGAATGAAAGTGACAAGGACATGGATAGTCTTAAGTAGAATCTCAATCCCATGCTGTAAGGACAACTGTGGCTCGCATTTCATGCATAGGTTGCCGCATATGAGAAAGTAATCAACAAGGGACTCATTGAGTTTTTGTTTCTATACAATGAGGTCACCTACAATCACCCTCTGCTAAGCTCTAACAAACCTCTTGATGAAGAAGTGCTCCAACTTAGCAAAAGTCTTCATCAAACCATTGGGCATTTTGACATACCAATAAAATGAAACTCCTGACAGACGGCTAATGAAAAGGTAAGAAGATGTGTTTCCCACCGTTGCAATAGCGCTCTAAAGTGTGCAATGTGTTATCGCTTCACCATCCCCTTTGTGCTTCTCTCAGTTGGTTCTAATCTTTAATGGTGGGTGTGTGTCCTTTATGAGGTTTGTTGTCTATGATGGCTAGGATGTTAAATCTTTTTGTTGGTAGCATTATTTGTGATCAAACCCTCCTTTCTGAGTTTCAGCTCAAATTTTTTGTTGCCTTCTAGACTGAGCTTTCTTTTTTCTTTCCCTTTCCTTTCCTTTATCTTTATTTATTTTCATTTATTTGTGCTTATTTTTGCTTTATTTTTTCTTGCAAGTTTCCTTCTCTTGTTCTTGTGTCTCTTTAGATGGATTACTAAGGATTATATATTGTTCTTTTCTTAGTTTTTCTATTGCTTTTTTTTTTTTATTAGTTATGGATTTATCTCTTTAGGTCCTTCTTTCCTTTTGAGCCTTTGAGATTTATCCTCTTTAAGGTCATCTTTCTTTTGGTAATAAAATTTCCTTTTTTCCCCAAAAAAAACCTTAAACCTAAACCTAAACCATAAACCCCAAACCCTAAACCCTAAACCCTAAACCCTAAAACCAAAACTTAAACTAAATAAAATTAAAAAATAAAATAAATAAAAAAAACCTTAAACCTAAATAAATATAATAAAAAAAAACATAAACCTAAATGTAAAATAAAATAAAATAAAACTAAAAGCTAAAATAAAAAAATAAAATAAACCTAAAACCTAAATAAAATAAAACTAAACTAAAATAAAAATAAAATAAACTAAAATAACATAAAATAAAACTAAATAAAAATCTAAACCTTAAAATAAACCTAAAAAAATAAATAAAAAATAAACCTAAAACTAAACTAAAACATAAACCTAAAATTAAAATAAAATAAACCAAACTTAAACTAAAATAAACTAAACTAAAAGAAACAAAACCTAAGCCTAAACCTAAAATAAACTAAACCTAAACCTAAATAAAATAAAATAAACTAAAAATATACCTAAACCTAAACTAAAAAATAAAACCTATAAATTACCCTAAAATAAAAACATAAAACTAAACCTCAAAAATAAAATAAAAACCTAAACCTAAACCTAAAATAAAAAAAAATAAAACCTAAACCTAAAAAATAAAATAAAATAAACTAAACTAATAAATATGCATAAACCTAAACCTAAACCTAAAAAATAAACTAAAATAAAAAATCTAAAATAAAATAAATAAATTAAAAATAAATAAACTAAATTAAATAAAAATTAATAAATAAACTAAAATAAATAAAAAATAAACTAAATTAACCTAAACCTACTAGTTTAGTTAATTTAAAAAAACCCCTAAACCCTAAACCCTAAAACTAACCCTAAACCCTAAACCTAAACCTACAACCTAAAACCTTAAACCTTAAACCCAATACCCTAAACCCTAAACCGTAAACCCTAAGCCCTAACCTAACCTTAAACCCTAAACCCTAAACCTTAAAACCCTACACCCTAAACCCCAAACTAATCCTAAACCCTAAACCATAAAATCCTTAAACACTAAAGACTAAACCCTAAACCCTAAATAATGCTAAACCCTAACCTAACCCTAAACCCTAAACACTAAGCCCTAAACACCTAAAAACCTAAACCTAAACTAAATAAAACCTAATAACAAAATAAATAAATAAAACATAAACCTAAATAAAATAAAATAAAACCTAAACTAAAACCTAAACCTAAACCTAAAAATAAAATAAAATAAATTAAAACTTGAACTAAACAAAAAAAATAAAATAAACCAAAGAATAAAAAAATAAATAAAATAAAAACTAAAGGTAGAATAAAAATAAAATAAACTTAAAAAAATAAAATAAAACTAAATAAAAACCTAGTCCCTAAACTAAAAAAAACTAAAACAAAAATAAAAATAAAATAAACAAAATAAAATAAACCTAAACCTAAACTAAAATATACTAACTAAAATAAAGAAAACCTAACCCTAAACCTAAACTAAACTAATCCTAAACCTAAACCTAAACCTAAAATAAACTAATCCTAAACCTAAACCTAAACTAAATAAAACAAAATAACCAAAAAAAATAAAACCTAAAATAAACCTAAACTAAAACCTAAAACTTAAAATAAAAAAAATAAAATAAAACCTAAACCTAAACCTAAAATAAAAAATAAAATCTAAACCTAAAAAAGAAAATACAAATAAACTAAACTAAAAAAATATGTATAAACCTAAACCTACAACTAAAATAAAAATAAAAAAAATAAACTAAAATAAATAAATCAAAAAATAAAAACTAAACTTATAAAATAAAAAATAAAAAAACTAAAATAAATAAAAAATAAACTAAATAAACCTAAACCTACATGTTTAATCTATAAAACACCCTAAACTAAACCTAAATTTAAACCTAAACTTTAAACCCTAAAATAAACCTAAACTCTACTAAAACCTACAACCCTAAACCTAAACTTAAACCTTAAAACTATAAACTTTAAACCCTAAACCCTAAAACCCTAAACCTTAAACCTAAACCTAAACCCTAAACCTTAAACCCTAAACCCTAACCCAAACCTTAAACCTAAAACTTAAACTAACCTAAACTAAATTAAAACCCTAAACCCTAAAGTGTAAAGCTAAACCCTAAACTAACCTAATCCTAAGTATAAACTTAAACCCTAAACCTTAAAGCTCAAACACTAAACCCTAATCCTAAACCATAAACTAACCATAAACCCTAACCTAAACCATAAACCCTAATTAAAACCTAAACCTTAAAACCTTAAACCTTAAAACCCTAACCCTAAAAGCATAGACCTTAAAACCCCTAAACCATAATATAAACCCCTAAACCCTAAAACCCCTAACCCATAAAACCCTAAACCCTAAGACCCCTAAAACCTAACCCTAAATCCTAAAAGCATCATTAATCATAATATATTGTTCTATGCATTTTAAATTCTTTTAGTATTTTATAATCATACAATTGAGCCTACATTAGTATTATTTTTAGAAATATTGATTTAGACTTAAAATGGTGGAATTTGGCCAAAATCATATTAAGCATAGGCATAAAAAATATATTATTTCACTTAAAATATGTC
>CM038214.1:372663021-372792611 GCA_021442155.1 Cymbidium sinense | reverse complement strand
TGTTGGGGTTTAGGATTTAAGGTTTAGTGTTTAAGGTTTTTTAGGGTTTAGGGTTTAGGTTTGTAGGTTTAGGGTTCAGAGTTTGGGGTTAGTTTTAGGTTTAGGGTTTAGGGTTTAGGGTTTAGGATTTAGGGTTTAGGGTTTACGGTTTAAAGTTTAAGGTTGATTTTTTAATTAAATAAACTGGTATTTTTAGATTTATTTGGATTATTTACTTTATTTTTAATTCATTTTTGTTTATTTTAATTTTTTTTATTAAGGTTTATTTTTTTATTTATTTTAGCTTATTTATATTCGCTTAGGTTTTATATTTTGGTTTATTTTTTAGGTTTAGGTTTATGCTTATTTTATAGTTTAGTTTTATTTTTATTTTATTTTTTAAGGTTTAGGTTTTATTTTTTATTTTTAGGTTTAGGTTTTTGGATTTATTTTATTTTTTTAGGTTTTGGTTTTTATATTAAGTTTATTTTTAGGTTTTATTTTTTTAGTTTACATTTAGCTTTATTTTTAGTTTATTTTATTTTATTTAGTTTAATGTTTAAGTTTAGTTTATTTTAGGTTTAGGTTTATGTTTTTTTTATTTTAGTTTAGTTTATTTTAGTTTATGTTTAGGTTTAGGTTTATTTTATTTTGTTTATTTGAGGTTAAGGTGTTTTTGAGTTTAGGGTTTTGGTTTTATTTTTTAATTGTTTTTAGATTTTATTTTTTATTTGTTTTTAGATTTTATTTTTTATTTGTTTTTTGGTTTTATTTTAGGTTTAGATTTTTATTTAGTTTTTATTTTATTTTATTTTTATTTTATGTTTAGTTTTTATTTTATTTAGATTTTTTATTTTTAGGTTTATTATATTTTTAGTTTTGTTTAGGTTTTTATTTATTTTAGTTTAGTTTAGTTTTTATTTTTATTTTTATTTTTCGTTTAGGTTCAGGTATAGGTTTAGGTTTTAGTTTAGATTTTTATTTTATTTTATTTTATTTTATTTAAGTTTCAATTTTTTTATTTATTTTATTTTTCGATTTTATTTTGTTTCAATTTAGGCTTTTATGTTATTGGGGTTTAGGGTTTAGGGTTTAGGCATTTGCGTTGGGGTTTAGGGTTTGGGGGTTTTTTTAGAAAAATTAAGTTAACTGGTAGGTTTAAGTTTACTTAGTTTATTTCTTATTTATTTTATTTTTTAGCTTATTTTTTGTTTTTTAGTTTAGTTTATTTAATTTTGGTTTATTTATTTTAGGTTTATTTATTTTAGTTTAGGTTTACTTATTTTAGCTTATTTTTTAGGTTCAAGTTTAGGTTTACATTTTTTTTTTAGTGTAGTTTTTTTTTTAGTTTTACTTTATAAGTTTATGTTTTATTTTTTAGTTTTAGGTTTAAGTTTTATTTTATTTTCTTAGGTTTTGGTTTTAGATTTTTATTTTAGGTTTATTTTAGGTTTAGGTTTAGGGTTTAGGTTTAGGTTTTGTTTATTTTAGTTTAGTTTACTCAGTTTAGGTTTAAGTTTATTTTATTTTGTTTATTTTAGGTTTAGGTTTTTTTTGGGTTTAGGTTTTATTTTTTATTTATTTTAAGGTATTATTTTTAGGTTTATTTTTTAGGTTTAGGTTTTTATTTAATTTTTAATTTATTTTATTTTAGGTATATTTTATTTTTATTTTACGTCTAGTTTTTATTATATTTTGGTTTTTTATTCTTAGGTTTATTTTATTTTTTTTAGTATAGTTTAGTTTTTTATTTCATTTTAATTTAATTTTATTTTATTTTATTTTATTTTACGTTTATGTTTAGGTTTTAGTTTAGATTTTATTTTATTTATATTTATATTTTATTTTGGTTTAGGTTTATTTATTTATTTTATTTTTAGATTTTTAGGATTTAGTGTTTAGGGTTTAGGGTTTAGGGTTTTAGGTTTTAGGGTATATGGTTGTAGGTTTAGGTTTAAGTTTAGATTTTAGGGTTCAGGTAGGGTTTATTTTAATTTTGATTTTTTTTAATTTTTTTAAATTAAGTAAACACAGGTTTAGGTTTATTTAGTTTATTTTTTTATTATTTTAGTTTATTTTATTTTTTATTTTTTTATTTAGGTTTATTTTTATTTTTATTTAATTTAGTTTATTTATTTTAGGTTTATTTATTTTAGTTTAAGTTTTTTATTTTAGTTTATTTTTTAGATTTAGGTTTAGGTTCAGGTTTATTTTTTAGTTTAGTTATATTTTTATTTTACTTTTTAGGTTTAGGTTTCTTTTTTAATTTTTAGGTTTAGGTTTAGGTTTTTATTTTATTTTTTTAGGTTTATGTTTTAGGTTTTTAATTTAGGTTTTATTTTTTTAGTTTAGGTTTAGGTTTAGGTTTAGGTTTAGATTTTATTTATTTTAGTTGAGTTTATTTTAGTTTAGGTTTATGTTTATTTTATTTTTATTTTAGGTTTAGGATATTTTTTTAATTTTAGGTTTAGGTTTTATTTTTTATTTATGTTTATGTTTTATTTTTAGGTTTATTTTTTTAGGTTTATGGTGTTATATAGTTTTTATTTTATTTCATTGTAGGTTTTTTTATTTTTATTTTAGGTTTATTTTTATTTTATTTAGGTTTTTTATTTTTTAGTTTAGTTTAGGTTTTTATTTATTTTATTTTAGTTTGGCTTTTATTTTTTATTTTATTATTTTTTAGGTTTACATTTTAGTTTAGGTTTTATTATTATTGTATTTTTTATTTTATCTTTATTTAGGTTTTTTAATTTATTTTATTTTTAGGTTTTATTTAGTTTATGTTTAGGTTTTTAGCTTTTTAGGGTTTAGGGTTAGTTGAGGGTTTAGGGTTTAGGGTTTGGGGTTTACGATTTAGGGTTTGGGGTTTACGATTTAGGGTTTAGGGTTTAGGTTTTAGGGTTTAGGGTTTAGGTTTAGGGTTTTAGGGTTTAGGGTTTAGGGTTTAAGGTTTAGGGCTTAGGGTTTTTAGGGTTTAGGGTTTAGGATTTAGAGTTTAGGTTTTAGGTCTAGAGTTTAGGGTGTTTTTTAACAGAGAACAAATTCATATTCAGCATTTCTTCTTTTCTATTTCAGCAACCAAGTAACACACTAAGTTTTTAAGACCTGGCGATGACATAGATAAAAAATGAGCAGCATAGTGAAATCAAAACTCTAATTAGAACTGTCTCTCTTGTAAAGACAGTTCAAAGCAGTTGGATCAGTTCTTGGTTCTCTAGTTCCCATCAGAACCACCCCGACCTCTCGAGTAGCGGGATCCACCATCATATCCCCAATCTCTCCCTCCACAACCACCATTAGGGTTTAGGGTTTAGGGTTTTTAGTTTAATTTATTTAAGTTTATATTTAGGTTTATTTTATTTTGTTTATTTTAAGTTTAAGTTTTTTTTTTAGTTTAGGACTTATGTTTTATTTTTTATTTATTTTTAGGTTTATTTTTTAGGTTTACATTTTTATTTAGTTTTATTTTATTTTATTTTATTTAACTTTTAGTTTTTTTATTTTATTTATATTTTGTATTTTTATTTTACATTTAGTTTTATTTTATTTATATTTTTTATCTTTAGCTTTATTTTTTTTTATTTAGTTTAGGTCTATTTATTTTATTTTAGTTTAATTTTTAATTTTTATTTTATTTTTTTTTTACATTGAGGTTTAGGTTTAGGTTTTAATTTAATTCAATTTTTTTTTTTTAGGTTTTATTTAGTTAAGGTTTAAATTTCTAGGTTTTTAGTGTTTAGGATTTAGGGTTTAGGGTTTGGGGTTTCGGGTTTAGGATTTAGGGTTATAAGATTTAGTGTGTAGGGTTAGGGTTTAGGGTTTAGGGTTTAGGGTTTAGGGTTTTAAGGTTGAGGGTTTAGGGTTTAGGGTTGTAGGTTTAGGGTTCAGGGTTTAGGGTTTAGGGTTCAGGGTTTAGAGTTGGTTGTAGGGTTTAGGGTTAAGATTTTTTTTTTAGTTTAGGGCTTAGGTTTTATTTTTTATTATTTTTTAGGTTTATTTTTTAGGTTTAGGTTTATATTTAGTTTTGATTTTATTTTATTTTTATTTTATGTTTAGTTTTTATTTTATTTATATTTTTTATTTTTATTTTACATTTAATTTAATTTTTTTTATTTTTTATTTTTTGCTTTATTTTATTTTTAGTTAATTTTAGGTTTCTATTTATTTGATTTTACTTTAATTTTTAATTTTTAATTTATTTTATTTTTTTGTTTAGGTTTAGGTTTAGGTTTTAATTTAATTTAATTTTTTTATTTTATTTAGGTTTAGGTTTATTTATTTATTTTATTTTTAGGTTTTATTTAGTTTGGGTTTAGGTTTTTAGGTTTTTAGCATTTAGAGTTTAGGGTTTAGGGTTTGGTGTTTAGGGTTTAGGATTTAGGGTTGTAGGTTTTAGTGTTTAGGTTTTAGGGTTTAGGGTTTAGGGTCTAGGGTTTAGGGTTTAGGGTTTAGGATTTTAAGGTTTAGGGTTGTAAATTTAGGGTTGTAAGTTTAGGGTTCAGGGTTTAGGGTTTAGGGTTTAGAGTTAGTTGTAGGGTTTAGGGTTAAGGTTTTTTTTTTTTTAGTTTACTTAGGTTTTATTTTATTTTTAGGTTTATTTTTTTTAGGTTTAGGTTTTATTTAGTTTTATTTTATTTTTTATTTTACATTTAGGTTTAGGTTTAATTTAATTTAATTTAATTTTTTATTTTATTTAGGTTTAGGTTTATTTCATTAATTTATTCTTAAGTTTTATTTTGTTTAGGTTTAGGTTTTTAGGATTTAGCATTTAGGGTTTAGGGTTTGGGGTTTTGGGTTTAGGATTTAGGGTTGCAGGTTTTAGTGTTTAGGGTTTAGGTTTTAGGGTTTAGGGTTTAGGGTTTAGGGTTTAGGGTTTTAAGGTTTAGGATTATAGTTTTAGGGTTTAGAGTTTAGCGTTAGTTATAGGGTTTAGGGTTTAGGGTTAAGGTTTTTTTTTTTAGTTTAGGGCTTAGGCTTTATTTTTTATTATTTTTAGTTTATTTTTAGGTTTAGGTTTTATTTAGTTTTTATTTTATTTTATTTTTATTTTACGTTTAGTTTTTATTTTATTTATTCTATTTATTTTTATTTTACATTTAGTTTTATTTTATTTATATTTTTTTGCTTTATTTTATTTTTAGTTTAGTTTAGGTTTCTATTTATTTTATTTTAGTTTAATTTTTAATTTTTAATTTTTTTATATTTTTATGTTTAGGTTTAGGTTTAGGTTTAGGTTTTAATTATATTTTATTTTTTTTATTTTATTTAGGTTTAGGTTTATTTATTTATTTTATTTTTAGGTTTATTTAGTTTAGGTTTAGGTTTTTAGGTTTTTAGCGTTTAGGGTTTAGGGTTTAGGGTTTGGGGTTTAGAGTTTAGGATTTAGTGTTGTAGGTTTTAGGGTTTAGGGTTTAGGGTTTAGGGTTTAGGGTTTTAAGGTTTAAGATTAAAGGTTTAGGGTTGTAGGTTCAGGGTTCAGGGTTTAGGGTTTAGGGTTTAGAGTTAGTTGTAGGGTTTAGGGTTAAGGTTCTTTTTTTAGTTTAGGCTTTTTTATTTTTTATTTATTTTAGGTTTATTTTTTGGTTTAGGTTTTTATTTAGTTTTTATTTTATTTTATTTTTACCTTTAGGTTTAGGTTTAGGTTTTAATTTAATTTAATTTTTTATTTTATTTTGGTTTAGGTTTATTTATTTATTTTATTTTTATGTTTTATTTATTTTATGTTTAGATATTTAGGTTTTAGCGTTTAGGGTTTAGGGTTTAGGGTTTGGGGTTTAGGATTTAGGATTTAGGGTTGTTGGTTTTAGTGTTTAGGGTTTAGGGTTTAGGGTTTAAGGTTTTAAGGTTAAGGGTTGAAGGTTTAGGGTTTAGGGTTGTAGGTTTAGGGTTTAGGGTTTAGAGTTAGTTGTAGGGTTTAAGGTTTAGGGATAAGGTTATTTTTTTTAATTTAGGGCTTAGGTTTAATATTTTAGTTTATTTTTAGGTTTATTTATTATATTTAGGTTTTATTTAGTTTTTTTTATTTTAGTTTAGTTTATTTTATTTATTTTACATTTAATTTAATTTATTTATATTTTTTTTATTTTGCTTTATTTTATTTTAGTTTAGTTTAGGTTTCTATTTATTTTATTTTATTTTAATTTTTAATTTTTAATTTATTTTATTTTTATGTTTAGGTTTAGATTTTAATTATATTATATTTTTTTTATTTAGGTTTAGGTTTTTTTTATTTTTAGGTTTTATTTAGTTTAGTTTTAGGTTTTAGGTTTTATTTAGGGTTTAGGGTTTTTTAGGGTTTAGGGTTTAGATTTAGGGTTGTAGGTTTTAGTGTTTAGGTTTTAGGGTTTAGGGTTCAGGGTTTAGGATTTAGGGTTTAGGGTTTAGTTTAGTTTAGGGTTTAGGTTTAGGGTTGTAGGTTTAGGTTAGTTTAGGGTTAGGTTCTTTTTTTGTTTAGTTTAGGTTTTATTTTTATTTATTTTTTGGTATAGGTTTTATTTAGTTTTTTATTTTATTTTATTTATAGTTTAGGTTTAAGGTTTTAATTTAATTTAATTTTTTTTTATTTTATTTAGGTTTAGGTTTTTTTTTTATTTAGGGTTTAGGGTTTATTTGGGGTTTGGGTTTAGATTTAGGGTTGTAGGTTTTAGTGTTTGGGTTTAGGGTTTAGGGTTTAGGTTTAGGGTTTAAGTTTAGGTTAGGTTTAGGGTTTAGGGTTTAGGGTTTTAAGGTTGAGGGTTTAGGGTTTAGGGTTAAGGTTTTTTTTTTAATTTAGGGCTTAGGTTTTATTTTTTTATTATTTTAGGTTTATTTTTTAGGTTTAGGTTTTTTATTTTTTATTTTATTTTATTTATTTATTTAGTTTTATTTTTATTTTTTATTTATATTTTACATTTAGTTTTATTTTATTTAAATTTTTTATTTTTAGTTTCTATTTATTTTATTTTAGTTTAATTTTTATTTTATTTTATTTTATTTTATTAGGTTTAGGTTTAGGTTTTAATTTAATTTAATTTAATTTATTTTTTTTAGGTTTAGGTTTATTTAATTATTTTATTTTTAGGTTTTATTTAGTTTAGATTTAGGTTAGGTTTTTTTATAGGGTTTAGGGTTTAGGGTTTAGGGTTTGTTTAGGGTTTATTTTGGTTTAGGTTTTAGTGTTTAGGTTTAGGGTTTTAGGTTTAGGTTTAGGGTTTAGGTTTTATTAGGTTAGGTTTAGTTAGTTTAGGGTTTAGGGTTAGTTAGTTAGGTTTATGATTTAGTTTTATTTTAGTTTAGGGCTTAGTTTATTTTTTTATTTTTATTTATTTTAGTTTTGGTTTTATTTAGTTTTATTTTATTTTATTTTACATTTAGTTTAGGTTTAGGTTTATATTTTATTTTATTTTTTAAATTTTATTTAGGTTTAGGTTTATTTATTTATTTATTTTAGGTTTTATTTAGTTTAGGTTTAGGTTTTATTTATTATTTAGGTTTAGGTTTATTTAGTTTATTTATTTAGGTTTTTTTAGTGTTTAGGTTTTAGGGTTTAGGGTTTAGGGTTTAGGGTTTAGGGTTTAGGGTTTAGGGTTTTAGGTTTTGAGTTTTAGGGATTAGGGTTTTGGGTTTAGGGTTATAGGTTTAGTGTTTAGTGTATAGAGTTTAGGGTTTAGGGTTTAGTGTTAAGGTTTTTTTTTTTTTTTTAATTTAAATTGAATTGTTTAGTTTAGGTTTATTTATTTTATTTTTATTTATTTAGTTATTTTTTTTATTTTATTTAGGTTTATTTTATTTTTATTTAGTTTAGTTTATTTATTTTAGTTTAGATTTTTAAATTTAGTTTATTTTAGTTTAGGTTTATTTTTTTAATTTATTTTTTTTATTTTATTTTTTGGGTTTGGTTTTATTTTTTTATTTTTTGGGTTTAGGTTTAGGTTTTAGTTTTTTTAGGTTTAGGTTTAGGTTTTATTTTAGGTTTATTTTAGGTTTTATTTTTAGTTTACTTTTAGGTTTCTTTAGTTTAATTTATTTTCTTTTTGGGTTTAGGTTTAATTTATTTTAGCGGTTTAGGTTTATTTATTTTAGTATAGTTTATTTTATTTTTATTTTAGGTTTAGGTTTATTTTTTTAGGTTAGGGTTTAGGTTTTATTTTTTATTTATTTTATGTTTTTTTTAGGTTTATTTTTAGGTTATGTTTTTATTTATTTTTATTTTATTTTATTTTAATTTAATTTATTTTTTTATTTTATGTTTAGTTTTATTTTATTTATGCAAAACTTTCAAAATAATCATGACATGAATTTTAAACATTGTGTTATCTTAGTTTGATTTTATTTTAGTTGTAGGTTTAGGTGTAGTGTTATTAGGTTACCAGTTATAGATAGCAATGAAGTTAGTCCATGAAACTAGAGTTAGGTTAGGAACTTCTATATGTACTCTTATAGGTTTATGGAATTTAGATATTATGGTTCATTGGAAGATAAATATTTTATGTGTTCAAGATACTAAATGGGTTGGGGAGAAAGCAGGAGATTGATAGTTTAAGTTTTAAACTTTGGTATTTAGAAATTAGTTAGAAATGGTGTAGGTGTGATTATATAAAAGTTTAGGATAATGTTATAAATATTATAGTTACATAGATATAATTTTAGCTTTAAAGATTATTATTTAATATCAATGTTATAAGTGTTTATACTCCTCAAGTAGGTTTGGTTGTAGGCTCAAAAGTTTTGGAATGAATTAATGGGATTAATACAAAAGATACCTCTTAGAAAAGTATTTATTAGGAGATTTAAATATGTTGGTAGAGTGGTGGAAGATTTAAAAGTATTCATGGTGGTTATGGATTTTGCATAATGAAGAATGTAGGACTATAAGATTTTGCTTTATTATGATTTTATAGTTTTAATACTTTATTTAAGAAAGAGATAAACATTTATTACTTATAAAATGGATCTAGTAAAACACAGTTGATTATTTTTGATAAGAAAAATAGACCATTTAGATTGTAAAGATTGTAAGGTCATTAAGTGAAAGTTTAAATACCCAACATATTATTTAGATTATAAGATAAAACAAATCAAATTATTATCATTAGATGGGGCATAAAGAACACTAATAAAATATTTTTAAGAGCAAGCTATAAGTTAGAATTTGGGATGTTCATAAGCTAATGTTATGTGGGAAAAGTAGTAAGTGAAATTAAGCAAGTTTAAAATGTGCTTGGAGAATCAAAGGAAAAGCTTCTTTTAATAAAATAGTTGGTGGTAGAGTAGAATGTAAAAGATAAAATTAGAATTTATGATTTAGGGTTTAGAGTTTTTTAAGGTTTAGGGTTTAGCATTTAGGGTTTAGGGTTGTATGTTTAGGATTTAGAGTTTAGGGTTTAAGGTTTAGGGTTTATGATTTAGGGTTTATGTTTCTTTAAAAAATTAAATCAGTAAGTTTAAGGTTATTTAGTTTATTTAGTTTATTTTTTATTTTTATTTAGGTATATTTTTTATTTTTATTTAGTTTTGTTTATTTTTTTAGGTTTATTTATTTATATTTATTTTTTAGATATAGGTTTATTATTTAGTTGAGTTTTATTTTTATTTAATTTTTAGGATTAGGTTTAATTTTTTATTTTTACGTTTAGGTTTAAGTTTTTTTTAGGTTTAGGTTTTAGGTTTTTATTTTTGGTTTATTTTCAATTTTATTTTTTTAGTTTAGGTTTAGGTGTATTTTTAGTTTATTTTCTTTTGTTTAGTTTAGGTTTAGGTTTAGGTTTAGGTTTTATTTATTTTAGTTTAGTATATTTTAGGTTAGGTTTAGGTTTATTTTATTTTGTATATTTTTTTGTTATTTTAGGTTTAGGTTTTTTTTAGTTTAGGGTTTATGTTTATTTTTAAGGTTTATGGTTTATTTAGTTTTATTTTATTTTATTTAGTTTATTATATTTTATTTGTTTAGTTTTATTTTAGATAAGTTTTCTTAGGTTTATTTTATTTTTTTAGTTTAGTTTAAATTTATTTTATTTTATTTTAGCATTTTACTTTATTTTTCTTATTTTTAGGTTTACTTAGTTTTAGTTTAGGTTTTACTTTTTTTAGATTTATTTAGGTTTAGTTTTTATATATTTATTTTTTGGGTTTTTTAGTTTAGGTTTAGGTTTTGGTTTTGGTTTTAGGTTTAGAGTTTAGGGTTTAGAGGGTTTTGGTTTAGTTTAGGGTTAGGTTTAGGGTTAAGCTTTAGGGTTTAGGTTTTAGGTAGGGGATTAGGGTTAGTGTTTTTTTTTAAATTAAGTAAACCATAACATTTAGGTTTATTTAATTTATTTTTTATTTATTTTAGTTTATTTTATTTCTTATTTTTATTTATGTTTATTTTTTAAATTTAGTTTAGTTTATTTATTTTAGGTTTAGGTTTATTTTAGGTTAGGTTTTATTTTTTATTTTTAGGTTTAGGGTTTATTTTTTTTTTTAGGTTTAGGTTTTAGGTTTTATTTTAGGTTTATTTTTTGGGTTTATTTTTAGTTTAGATTTAGGTTTATTATTAATTTATTTTAGGTTTAGGTTTAGGCTTAGTTTACTTTGGTTTAGGTTTCGGTTTTATTTATTTATTTTAGGTTTATGTTTATTTTATTTTATTTTTATTTTAGGTTAAGGTTTTTTTTAGTTTAGGGTTTAGGTTTTATTTTTTATTTATTTAGGTTTTATTTTAGGTTTATTTTTTAGGTTTAGTTTTTATTTGAGTTTTATTTTATTTTATTTTAGGTTTATTTTTTATTTTGCATTTAGTTTTACTTTATTTAATTTTTTTATTTTAGTTTATTTTATTTTTATTTAGCTTAGGTTATTATTTATTTTATGTTAGTTTATTTTTTATTAGTTTATTTTTTATCTTATTTTTAGATAATTTTATATTTTAGTTTATATTTTTTATTTTATTTTATAGTTTTTTTAGGTTTTAGTTTAGGTTTAGGGTTTAGGTTTAGGTTTTTATTTAGGTTTTAGTTTAGTTTGAGGTTTAGTTTAGGTTTAGTTTAGGTTTAGTTTTTTTAGGTTTTAGGTTTAGTTTAAATTTATTTTAGGTTAGGTTTAGTTTTAGGTTTTTAGTTTTTATGTTTAGGTTTAGGTTTTAGTTTTTAGTTTAGGTTAGGGTTAGGTTTAGTTTAGTTGGGTTTAAGTTTAGTTGGTTTAGTTTTTTAGTTATTTAAGTTTTAGGTTTAGTTTAGGGTTTTTTAGGTTTTAGGGTTTAGGGTTTGGGGTTTAGGTTTAGGGTTTAGGTTTAGGTTTTTTTTTTTTTAGGGTTTATGGTTTAGGTTTTAGGTTTAGATTGGGTTTTAGTTTAGGGTTTAGGGTTTTGGTTTTTTTTAGAGAATAACTTTAGATTAACATTTCTTTTTTTAATTTCATAGTAACACACCATGTTTTCTAAGATGCAAGTGATGACAAAGATAATGAGTTTAGAGCAAATCAAAATTAGATTTATCTTTTATGAAGACATAGTTCATAAGGATCGGTTAATTCTTTTTCTTATTTAACCATTTTATGATTTATTATATTAATTTTCGTTTATAACCATTTTTTATCCACCTTAGATCCCCACAATTTAATTTTTTGCCTTCACCTCCATTAGATCTAGGTAGGTTTTGATGTTTTTAGGTTTACCCATTCTTATGGTTTAGGTTTATTAGGTTTATGGTTTAGGGTTTAGAGTTTAGGATTTAGTTTTAGGATTTAGGGTTTAGGGTTTAGGGTTTAGGTTTTAGGGTTTAGGGTTTAGGGGTTTAGGCTTTATGGTTTTAGGGTTTAGGGTTTAGGGTTTAGGGTTTAGGGTTTAGGTTTGGGTTTAGTGTTTAGGTTTAGGTTTAGGGTTTAGACTTAGGTTTTGGTTTAGGGTTTAGGGTTTAATGTTTTTATGGTTTGGTTAGGGTTTAGGGTTTAGGGTTTTTTTTGTTTAGGATTTAGGTTTATGTTTTAGGTTTTGGGTTAACTTTGAGTTTAGGGTTTAGTTTTTTGGTTTTTTAATAAAGAATAAATTCATATTAACATTTATCATTTATTTCATTTAGTAACACGTTTTATTATTTTAGAAAATCACTTGAACCATCTTTAAAGACATAGTTTATATTTTGTTATTTTTTTATTTTAGTTTAGATTCATTATCTTTTTATGGTTTATTTATTTTTTTATTTTTTATAGTTTTAGTTTTTATATTTTATCTAGTTTTATGTTTTTTTATTTTTAGCATTTAGTTTATTAGGTTTTAGGTTTATGATTACTTTTTAATTTATTAGTTATTTTTAACTTTAGTGTTTTGGGTTTTGGGTTTATGGTTTAGGTTTAGGGTTTAGGATTTATGGTTTTAGGGTTTAGGTTTAGGTTTAGGGTTTATTTTAAGGTTTTAGTTTATGCTTTTATGGTTTGGTTTAGGTTTAGGGTTTTAGTTTAGGGTTTAGGGTTTATTATGGTTTAGGGTTAGTTTAGGGTTATTTAGGTTTAGGTTTAGGTTTTAGGATTAGGGTTTTAGCATTTAGGGTTTAGGGTTTAGGGTTTATGTTTAGGGTTTAGGGTTTTAGGTTTAGGGTTTAGGTTTATATTAGGTTTTATTTTTAGGTTTATTTTGTTTTTAGGTTTATTTTTTAGGATTTTAGGTTTAGTTTAGGGTTTAGGTTAGTTTATTTTAGGTTTAATATTTATATTTTAGTTTAGTTTATTTTAAATTTAGGTATTTAGGTTTTAGTTATTTTTTTAGGGTTTAGGGTTTAGGTTTTATTTTAGAGTTATTTATTAAATTTTAAGTTATTAGGTTTATTTATTTAGTAATTTTATTTTTTTTATTTTTTTTATTTTTATTTAAGTTTATATATTATTTTTATTTAGTTTAGTTTTATTTTAAGTTTATTTATTTTAGTTTAGGTTTTTTCTTTAGTTTTTTTTTAGGTTAAGGTTTAGGTTTAGGTTTATTTTTAGTTGAGTTTTATTTTATTTTATTTTTTTGATTAGGTTTTATTTTTTATTTTTAGGTTTAAGTTTAGGTCATTATTTTATTTTTAGGTTTAGGTTTTAGGTTTTTATTTTAGGTTTATTATTAGGTTTTATTTTTTAGTTTAAGTTTTGGTTTATTTTTAGTTTATTTTATCATATTTAGTTTAGGGTTTAGGTTTAGGTTTAGGATTAGTTTTAAGTTTTTTTAATTTAGTTTATTTACTTTAGGATTAGTTTAAGTTTATTTTATTTTGTTTATTTTATTTTATTTTTAGGTTTAGGTTTTCTTTTAGTTTAGGTTTAGGTTTATTTTTTATTTATTTTAGGTTTTATTTTTAGTTTATTTTAGGTTTAGGTTTTTTATTTTATTTTATTTAGATTTATTTTAGGTTAATTTTATTTTTAATTTATGTTTAGTTTATTTTATTTTGGTTTTTTTTTTTTTATTTTAGGTTTATTTTATTTTAGTTTAGTTTAGGTTATTAATTATTTTATTTTAGTTTATTTTTTTATTAGTTTATTTTATTTTATTTAGGATTTGGTTTAGGTTTTAATTTAGATTTTTTTTATTTATTTAGGTTTAGGTTTTATTTATTTTTAGGTTTTATTTAGTTTAGGTTTATTTTATGTTTTATATAGGGTTTAGAGTTTAGTTTAGGGTTTATTTTAGGGTTTTAGGGTTTAGTTTAAGATTTATGGTTTTAGAGTTTAGGTTTGGGTTTAGGTTTAGGTTTAGTTTAGGTTTAGGGTTTATGGTTTAGGGTTTAGGGTTTAGGTTTAAGATTTATTTTAGAGTTTAGGGTTTAGTTTAGGTTTAGGGTTTAGGTTTTTTTAGGTTTATTTAGGTTTAAGGTTAGGGTTTAGGGTTTTAGGGTTTAGGGTTTAGGGTTTAGGGTTTGGGTTTAGGTTTAGGTTTAGAGTTTAGGGTTTAGTTTTTGTTTAGGGTTTAGGGTTTAGGGTTTAGGTTTTAGGTTTAGGTTTAGGGTTAGTTTAGGGTTTAGTTTATTTAGGGTTAGCTTTTTTATAAAAATTGAAAAGTAGTAGGTTTAGTTTATTTAGTTTATTTTTTATATATTTAGTTTATATATTTTTATTTTATTTAGTTTAGTTTATTTATTTAGTTTATTTATTTTAGTTTAGGTTTTTTATTTTGTTTATTTTTTAGGTTTAGGTTTATTTTTAGTTTTATTTTTTAATTTATTTTTTAGGTTTAGGTTTTTATTTTTATTTTTTAGGTTTTATATTATTTTGTAGGTTTAGGTTTGGTCTTTATTTAGGTTTATTTTGAGGTTTATTTTTTTTTAGTTTAGGTTTGGTTTATTTTAATTTATTTTATTTATTTAGTGTAGGGTTTTGGTTAGTTTATTTTAGTTTACTTATTTTAGTTTAGTTTATTTTAGATTAACTTTAGGTTTTTTTATTTTGTTTATTTAATTTTATTTTAAGTTTAGGTTTTTTTTTTTTAATTTAGGGTTTAAGTTTTATTTTTTATTTATTGTTAGGTTTATTTTTTAGGTTTTTATTTATTTAGTTTTATTTTACTTAAGTTTAGGTTTATTTTATTTTTATTTTAAGTTTAGTTTTATTTTATTTATGTTTTTTTATTAGGTTTATTTTATTTTTTTTAGTTTAGTTTAGGTTTATTTATTTATCTTAGTTTATTTTTATTAGTTTATTTTATTTTTTATTTTTTAGGTTTAGGTTTAGGTTTTATTATTTATTTATGTAGGTTTTTTTTATTTTTTAGTTTAGGTTTTTTTTAAGTTTAGTTTATAGATTATGGTTTAGGGTTTAGGGTTTTAGGTTTTAGGTTTTATTTTAGGGTTTAAGTTTAGGTTTAGGTTTAGGTTTAGGGGGTTTAGGTTTTAGTTTAGGTTTAGGTTTAGGTTAGGGTTTAGTTAGTTTAGGTTTAGTTTAGGGTTTAGGTTTATAGTTTTTTAGGTTTAGGTTTAGTTTTTAGTGGTTTAGGGTTTGGTTTTAGTTTAGTTAGGTTTAGTTTTTAGGTTTAGTTTATTTAGTTTAGGGTTTTAGGTTTATTTAGGTTTAGGTTAGTTAGTTTAGTTTAGGGTTTATTTATTTTATTTTTTTTTTTATTTTTTTTTAGTTTTAGTTTTTGGTTTGTTTAATTTATTTATTATTATTTTAGTTTATTTACATTTTATTTTGACTTAGGTTTTTTTTTTTAGTTTATTTAGGGTTTATTTATTTAATTTAGGGTTTTAATTTTAGTTTATTTTTTAGGTTTAGGTTTATTTTTTAGTTTAGTTTTATTTTTTATTTTATTTTGTTGGTTTAGGTTTATTTTTTTTATTTTTTAGGTTTAAGTTTAGGTTTTATAGGTTATATTTTAGGTTTATTTTTATTTTTTATTTTTTAGTTTAGGTTTAGGTTTATTTTTAGTTTATTTTATTTATTTAGTTTAGGTTTAGTTTAGGTTTAGTTTATTTTAGGTTTATGTTTAGGTTTTTTATCTTAGTTTAGGTTTAGGTTTATGTTATTTTTTATTTTAGGTTTAGATTTTTTAGTTTAGGGTTTAGGTTTAATTTTATTTTTTAGGTTTTATTTTAGGTTTATTTTAGGTTTAGGTTCATATTTAGTTTTTTATTTTTTTATTTTAGGTTTATTTTATTTTCTTTTTTTTTAGTTTTATTTTATTTAGGTTATTTATTTTTTAGTTTTTTAGGTTTTATTTATTTTATTTTATTTTTTTTTTAGGTTTAGGTTTATTAGGTTTTAGTTTAGGTTTTAGTTTATTTAAATTTTTTTATATAAATTTTTTATTTTTAGGTTTTATTTAGTTTAGGTTTAAAATTTTTTGCTTTATAGGGTTTAGGGTTTAGGGTTTAGGGTTTAGAGTTTAGGTTTTTTTTTGGAATTAGGGTTTAGGGTTTATGGTTTAGGGTTTAAGGTTTAGGGTTTAGGTTTAGGGTTTTTAAGATTTAATTTAGGGTTTAGAGTTTAGGTTTAGGTTAGGTTAGTTTTAATTTAGTGTTTAGTGGTTTTGGTTTTTTAGAGAACAAATTTTAACATTTCTTCTTTTATTTTCAAGTAAAACACCAAGTTTTAGAAATGTATAGATTAAAATGAGTTTAGAAATATTAGTTTTTTTTTATTTTATTTTATTATTAGTTAGATTTTATATTTTTATTTTTTATTTTTTAGTTAGGTTTTATTCTTGGTTTATTTAGGTTTATGTTTATTAGGTTTTAGGGTTTAGGTTTATTTTTTTAATTTATTTAGTTACTTTAGGTTTAGGTCTAGGGTTTAGGGTTTAAGGTTTAGGGTTTAGGCTTAGGGTTTAAGGTTTATGGTTTAGGGTTTAGGGTTTAGGGTTTAGGGTTTAGGTTTAGGTTTTAGGGATTAGGGTTTAAGGTTTAGGGTTTAGGGTTTTTTCTAAATAAAAATTAAATATACCGTTAGGTTTAGGTTTATTTAGTTTAGTTTTTTACTCATTTAGGTTATTTTATTTTTTATTTTTATTTATGTTTATTTTTTTATTTAGTTTAGTTTATTTATTTTAGTTTTTATTTGTATTTTATTTTATTTTGGTTTAGGTTTATTTATTTATTTTATATTTAGGTTTTATTTAGTTTAAGTTTAGGTTTTTTGCTTTTTAGGGTTTAGGGTTTATGTTAGCTTAGGGTTTAGGGTTTTGGGTTTTGGGTTTACGATTTAGGGTTTAGGGTTTTTTTTAGTTTAGGGTTTTAGGTTTAGGGTTTAAGTTTAGGTTTTAGGTTTAGGTTTTAGTTTAGGGTTTAGGTTTAGGTTTTATCATTTTAGGGTTTAGGTTTTAGTTTAGGGTTTAGGTTTAGGGTTAGATTTAGTTTAGGGTTAAGGGTTTTATTTTTTTATTTATGAGAGTTTTAAACATTTCTTATTTTGATCAGTTTTAGACGGTTAGATATGGTTAGCAAATTTATAACTAGAAGTTTTAGGTTTTAGCGGTAGATGTTTCTTTTTCTTTAGGGATCTTTAGTGGGATTTTATCCTCATCTTTTAGTAAGTTATTTTTAGTTTTATACCACCTTATCATGATTTATAGTTTTTTTTTTTAGTAGTGATTTTAATTTATGTTATAGTTATTCTTAGGGTTTAGGTTTAGGTTTATTAGGTTTAGGGTTTAGGTTTATTTTTTAATTTATGTAGTTACTTTAAGTTTAGGTTTGGGGTTTGGGGTTTAGGGTTTAGGGTTTAGGTTTGGTTTAGGGTTTACTTTGGTTTATGATTTTTTGGGTTTAGGGTTTTAAAAAATTATTAGGTTTAGGTTTATTTAGTTTTCTTTTTTGTTTATTTTAGTTTATTTTATTTTATTTTTATTTAGGTTTATATTTTATTTTTTTATTTAGTTTAGTTTATTTATTTTATGTATTTATTTTAGTTTAGGTTTTATTTTAGTTTATTTTTTAGGTTTAGGTTTAGGTTTTTAGTTAGGTTTATTTTATTTTATCTTTAGGTTTAGATTTTATTTTTTATTTTTTAGGTTTAGGTTTAGGTTTTTATTTTATTTTTAGTTTAGGTTTTATGTTTTATTTTAGGTTTATTTTACATTTTATATTTAGTGAAGGTTTAGGTTTATTTTTAGTTTAGTTTATTTTATTAATTTAGAGGTTTGGGTTTAGTTTATTTTGATTAGGTCAGGTTTATTTATTTTTTAGTTTAGGTTTAGGTTTATTTTATTTTATTTTAGGTTTTGTTTTTTTTAGTTTAGTGTTTAGGTTTATTTTGTATTTATTTTAGGTTTAAATTAGGTTTATTTTTTTTAGGTTTGGTTTTGTTTATTTTTTATTTATATTATTTACATTTATTTTATTTTTTTAGTTTTTTATTTTATTTAGGTTTTATTCTTAGGTTTATTTTATTTTTAGTTTAGTTTAGGTTTTATTTATTTATTTTAGTTTATTTTTAGTATATTTTATTTTATTTTTTTAGTTTAGGTTTAGGTTTTAATTTAGGTTTTATTTTATTTTATTATTTTATTTGTATTTAGGTTTATTTTTTATTTATTTTATTTTTTTAGGTTTTATTTAGTTTAGTTTTTTTTTTTTAGGTTTTAGGTTTTTTAGTGTTTAGGGTTTAGGGTTTAGGGTTTTAGGGTTTTATAGGGATTAGGGTTTGAGTTTAGGGTTTAGGGTTTGGGTTTAGGGTTTAGGTTTTATAGGTTTTAGTTTAGGGTTAGTTTAGCATAGGGTTTAGTTTTAGGTTTAGATTTATTTTTAATTTAGGGTTTTTTATTTTAGAGTTTAGGGTTTTAGGGGTTTAGTGTTTAGGGTTAGTTTAGGGTTTAGGTTTATGGTTTTAGGATTTATGGTTTAGGGTTTAGTGTTAGGGTTAAGGTTTAGGATTTAGGATTTAGGGTTTAGCGTTTTGGGTTTAGGGTTAGTTTAGGGTTTAGGGTTTTTTAGGGTTTAAGATTTTAGGGTTTAAGGTTTAGGGTTTTTTTTAAAAAAATTAAGTAAACTGGTTGGTTTAGGTTTATTTAGTTTATTTTTTATTTATTTTAGTTTATTTTATTTTTTTATTTTATTTTTTGGTTTATTTTTATTTTACTTAGTTTAGTTTGTTTTAGTTTAGGTTTTTTTTTATTTTTTTTAAGTTTTTTTGGTTTAGTTTATGTTTATTTTTTAGTTTAGTTATATTTTATTTTATTTTTTTAAGTTTAGGTTTAATTTTTTTAATTTTAGGTTTAGGTTTATTTTTATTTTATTTTTTTTTAGGTTTAGATTTTAGGTTTTATTTTAGGTTTATTTTAGGTTTCATGTTAGTTTAGGTTTAGGTTTATTTTAGTTTATTTTATTTTATATAGTTTAGGGTTTAGGTTTAGTTTATTTTAGGTTTGGGTTTAGGTTTAATTTATTTTAGTTTAAGTTTATGTTTATTTTGTTTAGTTTATTTTAGGTTTAGACTTTTTTTTCGTTTAGGGCTTATGTTTTATTTTTTATTTATTTTTTGGTTTTCTTTTTAGGTTTAGGTTTTTATTTAGGGTTTTGTGCCACCATCCTTCAAGATCTTTGATGGTAGTGGGATCCCACAATAATAGTGCATACTTTAGAGAGCTTATGCAAGGTAGGATTTTAATCCTCTTACCTTTAGTTAGCGGTGTAGGTGTTGCATTTGATTGGTATATTTAGTTTGGTGAAGATTTTCTTTGAGTTCACCTCTTCTTCAAGAGGTTTCTTTGGAGCTTAACAGAGGGTATTTGAGACCTCATTATAGAAAATAAACTCAATGAGTCTATATTGATTACATTCTTGGTGCAACTTGAGGGAAATATGAACCATAGTTGTCAATATCCCTTAAGATTCTTCTCAAGAATATCCATGGATCCTTATGCTTAAGGCTTTACCATCAAAACATTGAAATTAATCAACAAGTTGGCTAGCTTATAAGAGGAAGCCAAATTATTTAATCATCTAGGCAAGTTGAGATGGTGTTTGAGAGGAAGCATTTGTGTGGGTGGATAAGTAGCGGAGTTTAGATGAGGTACGAGTTAGTGACCTTTGCCACCTCCTCTTAACGGACATCATTTTAATGGACCACCACAAGACCATTTAATTGAGCTTTATTTTGATATTCATTCCATCGCCAGTAAATTTACTTTCCACCAACTCTTGGATAGATTGATTATTATATTCATTCAAGAGTGAGGTAGTTAGGAAAATCTTTAGAATCTCTTAAAGACTTTTTTATTTGAGCCTAGAGGTAGAGGAAGTAGAGAATGATGATTAGTATTTACCATATGTTAGGGTTTATGTCTTGAGGTTTGTATCACTTTTAAGGTCTAGCTTGAGTTTTTAAGTTGGGAGTCATAGTTATCTAAGGAATACTTATTAGAACAACCATCTAGTTCTATTAGAGTAATCCTTGGGGATACTGATTCTTAAGACCAAAGAAGGTTAGGATATCTTTTTAGAAGATCATTTATGATCAAAACCTACAAGTGCAGGTAAACCTCAACACAAGAATTTTTGCTAGTTGTAAGGACAACTTGAGGGTGGCTAAAGCCATACTTGCAGGGATAGTATGTGCATAGTCTAGTACTTCCACCGTTAGGCTAACACATCTTAAGCTCCTCTAATGGGCGAGCATTGTTTATGAGATAAGGGTAGTAAATGATTTAATTTTCTTGACATTATCATATACCTCCACCCAATAGAAATTAATGAAGAAAGCGATTCTACTTATATATTGTGCTTTTGATTTTATTTTTGAAAGCTCTAGAAAAAAATAGATATTAGCTTTAGTAGTTTTGATCCTTTTCTTTTCGATTCATAGTAGGACTATCCTTCTCTGAATCAATCAGGTTCACCTCTTGAGATTGACTTGGAGTCAACTAACTTTGAGGATCCCATAGGAGAAGTTGTAGATATATGAGAAGGTAGAACTTTCCACAAGCTCATCATTAAGAAGTTTTAAGTCAATTGAGTGTATGTTCTACCTCTAGGGTAGTAAGAGATAAGGGTAAAAAGTCATTGGTTCTAGTGAGTAGATAGCCCTCCTTTATGCTCCACCCATGGATATGCTTGTGGAGGAAAGCAGTTGATTACAATGTCCTGCTCAGAGTTTATAAGTTAAAATATAACATGAATCCAAAGAGATGAAGGAATCTCTAATCAAGGCCTTATTTGATCTAAGATATGCTTGCTTAGTTGAGTATGAAGTGGAGGGTACATGGACATCTTAGAGTTACATTCATGATGGGGACATACTCTTAGAATTCTTTACATTGTAGTTTTTGATGATAATTTTATCCGGAGTTAATTGACCCCACAAAGCCTTAGTTACTCATCATAATCCCCATAGCACTAATCTTAATTCTATTGCAAAAACTACATTTATGTGGAAAAGTAAATCTAACTACACCAAAATAAAGGTTAGCTAAATATACATAGAATCCAAAGTAGTTGTATTTATAATTTTAACTTAACACCACATGGGTAAACTTGTCCTAACTTGGATTATGCTTAAGGATATAAGCAACCTATGAAAAGAACATTCACATTTATTTTTAAGCATTCCTTAAGCGTAATCCCTAGAAAAATATGATTAGGCTAATATTATATCATCCAATCTATGAAGCATGCACCTAACATCAATCTAAAATAATAAATCATAAAACAAAATATACATCACATCATACACCATCTAACTTAGAGCTATAAGTGGTGACTTAATTCTATGTATTAAGGCTTGTGTGGTAAGTTTTGTTAGGCATTAGTGTTATATTTTCTGTATAGAAGGATTCAATTTAACATGAAAGGTTGATTTCACTTGAAGTAGTTTAATTGATTTGAGAATTTTAATTTGTATTTTCTTTTGTTTTATTTGATTACACTTAGCAACTAAGTGTTATAAAGAGAGGAAAAGAGGATTTCCTCTTTCATCCCTTAAGTCACTTTCTAAAGTATATTAATTTGATTTAGTTCTCTTTAGTGAATGGCTTATTAAATGATTTAATTAATCCTAAGTTTAGGTTCACTTTAAATAATCTTATTCAAAAGAAAGGCATCTTAAGATTAATTTAATTAATTACTATGACATGACATATATTAAATCATTCTTTTCCATCACATGTAACATGCATATGATTTAATCTAAGTATATCTATACATGCAACATATTTTAGCAAACTTAAATGATGAAGGTATGTGTGTATGTTTAGAATTTATATTTTATTTGATTGAATTATTTAAACATATTAATAAATCTTTATCCAAATTCTTATACAAAAAAAGGACATAAAAAATGAAATTAAATAGGCATGTGCCATTGTTAAACTAGGGAAGTTAGGTAATCAAATGACCTCCTTGGGCTACTAAAGCCAAATTCTGGGAATTCCATCTATATACCCATTTGCATTCAAACATATGTAAATTCATATACATGAACATAGGAAGTAAGCTCCAAATCATATGGATAATTCAACCACTTAGTCAATTATGAATGCATGCAATTTTAATGTAAAATGATTTTCATTCACTAATCACATATACATATACATGTACAAAGATATAGGCAGTGTGTCATTGTTAAACCAGGAAGTGAGGTAATCAAATGACCTCTTGGCTAACTAAAGCTCATTTTCCGGGTTGTCCAGACTATATACTTGCTTTTCTTGGACACACATGAATGTATACATAAATGAGGGAAAGAAAACAATGCAAAGATTGTATATTCTTTTTGATTGAATCATTTATATATATGAATTTCTCTATCAAATTCTAATGTTGAAATACATAAGAATGAAATCAAATGAGTACATGCCATTATCAAACCAGGGAAGTGAGGTAATCAAATGACTCCTTGGGCTAACTAAAGCCTAGTGTTCGGATGTCCTATATACCCATTACCATTCAATCTTATATAAATCAACACTTTAATAGAGGAAGAGAACTCAACATTCATACACTTAAGCTATAAGCACATGCATTTCTTATGTATTTATAACTAGCATCATAACACATATTATTATTCATTTATAAGCTTTTAAAAAAACATTTGGATTTAATAGTGATAATAGCCACACATATATTAAATTAAATCAACATGCAAGCTTACATAAAGAAATCCTTTATTTTTTTTGATTTGAAAAGATGGATGCATGAATTCAAATGACGTACCAAATTTAACATGATTGGAAAGAGGACAATCAAATATAAGCATGTGATTCATTCAACCAAACTAGTTCTTATGGACAATCAAATCAAATAAGATTATTTAAAGCAAACCAAAGTTTCTTTATTAATTAAGTTTTGGATTTGACTTGATTTAAAGAGGAGAAGAGAAATCATCACTTGATGTTTTAAAACCATTCCCACATTAGTGATTTGATTTAATTTAAGGAAATGTAATTAAATTAATTATATGGGTTAATTAAGTTAGACCCTTAATTAGATGAATTAATTACTCTTACCTATGTCATCTTAAAGTAATTAACTAAATAATTATGAGAAAATATGATATGCATGGAAAATAAACTTGCAATGATCTTAGGAAATAAAGGCCTAATGTTGGCTTGATTAATAGTTAATTAGATTAAGGGACTTAATTAATTACTCTTATGGTTTTCCACATGTGGACTAACCATAATTTCATTAAACTCCTTTAGGTTATTAAACACCTAAAGATCTACCCCATGATTTAATTAATTAAGTGATGTGATTATGATTTAAATTTTAATTAAGTGATTTAATTAATTAGTTAAATCTTAATTTAATTTTTTAAAAAGGGTGAAATGAACTTGGGAAAGGGTCCCAACCATATTCCTTAATTCACTTACTATTGAACAATGATTAATAAACTAACTTTATTACTATTCATGAGATTTGTTAATCATTAATTAACTTAAAGAGGGTTAGGTTTAATTAGTCAATTTTTCTAATTAAGTGAGCAATAAATCCCAAGAAAATCATGGGAGGTAGAGGTCATCCCATTAAATTATAAATTTTGGATTAATTGCTCAAGTAATTAAGAGTAATTAAGCTAATTAATTTTGTAATTAAACTTTAATTACTATTCAAAATTAGTTAAGATCATTTTAATTAATTCTCCTAGACATTTAAAATGAGTATTTATTTGCATTTTTTTATTTCTATGATTTTTTATGATTTTTAGTAGTTTTGCCATTAAAATGATTAATTAAGCTAATTAAAGCCTAATCCTATTGGTATGTGATGCGTTTGCTTTTCACATGGCATTTGTAAGATTGCAAAACATATCATCACTATGTGGTGGCGGGTGCTTTCTTATCCCATCCAATGTAAGATCTGGATGAATAATCCCATGCTTAATAAGTTAAATTAGATCTAGGATATAATCACGGCCATCCATTTTGATCATAGAATGGATGATGTGTGATCTAACATCACATTAGTGAGGAGAATGAGTTTGTCCACCATTACTCTCTTGATCTAATCTTTCCCAAGCTTGGATCAACTCCAAAAGGATCCCACACCTTTACAACATCGATCAGAGAGGATCCAATGGTCAAGATCACATGAGATGCAAGTTTCTTCAAAAGCTCCAACCCATTTTTCTGATTAGTTTGGAAGCATACCTCATGAGCTCAAGACCGTGGCTCAATGATTAAGGAAGCTTCATCTAGTGGAGAGTTGTTAGAATTGGATCAATTCCTCGATGTTCACTCAAAATCCACAATGATGATTTGGAGCTTGGCTTTGATCAAGTCCACCTCACGTGCTCAAGAAGCTTGGAGATGATTCATTCTTGCTTTGATGCCTAGGAAGGTGCATGCAAAGTTAATTTGAGTTTGATGGAGAAATGGGAAGTTAGGTTAAAATGTCTTTTTTTGGACAAGGAATGGCATTTTTTGATGAGGAATGAGCTTGGAGCTTAAGTGCTCATGGCATGTCTTGGGTAGATAGGGCTGAGGAATGATTTTGTGTGTGAGTGGAAAGGGGTATACCCCTTCATCGTGATCAGACAGTGGGATTGGGTTTGGCTTCTAGTGGCCATCTAACCATCTCAGGGAGTCGTGGGTGGCAGGGAGGAGGTAAGTTGGCTCGGCTTGGTTGGTCGAAGGTGTGGAGGTGGCTTTCAAGGATGAATCATGGGTGTCCTATGGGTTTCAAATGCTCCAATGGAGAGGGTGAGGTAATTTCACCTCTCCATGACAACCACCCTTAGTGGGTTGGGCGTGTCCTTTAGGTGGACCATTGTGAGAGTACCAAGTGGTCAAGGAATGAAATGACCACTTACATGGTGATTTGTCTCATGTGATTCCCACCAAGGGTAGAATGATCATTTGGCATTGGATTTGATTTGGGTAGATTTGAAAGGAGCCAAAAGTGAGTTAACCCAAATTTCAAGTCAATTGGAGTTGATTTGGTTAGGTTTGCCTCAATTTGAATCATTTAGGTCAAATTGGTTAGTCAAGTTGACCAATTGGTCAAATTGGTCAAGTTCATATGATCATTTGGGATGTTTTGGTTTATTGGTTTGGTTTAGTTTGGCTTAGATTTGATTTTGGCTCATTTGAATTCATTTGGGTCAAATGGGTTAAGTTGACCAAATTGACCAAATTGGCTTGGGTTGGGTATTGGTTTAGGTTTAGTTGACCAATTGAAGATTATTGTATGCTTTGGTTTCAATTAATTTTTTGGATATAGTTTTGATTTAGGCCAACGTAAACCTTTAGGTCAAATTGGGCAAAGTAGATCAATTGGGTTCAATTGGGTCCAATCATGGCTTTGGTAAAGTTCAACAATCAATTTGGAATGAACTTGAGCCATTAGCTGCAATCAATTTGATTTATATTTTGATTTGACCTGAATTTGGACTTTTAGGTCAATTTGGGTCAACTTGGGTCAAGATGGCCAATTGGGTTTGGTTCGACTCATTGAAGGTCAAGTCATATTCAAATATTGATTTTGATTTGGTATGAATCATTGGTTTCAAGGATTTGCTTGGGTTGCAATTTGCTAGTTTGGGTTCATATGGGTTAAGGGGTTGACTTGGTCAAATGACAAGTTGACTTGGTTTGACCTAATTTGTGATAATTGATCAACTAGGGTGATCAACAATCATGATGGGAGGTTTTGATGGGCTTGGTTCAATCCAATTTGGGTAGGATTAGAACTTGGCTCAAATAGGTCAAATTAGCCACTTTGGGTCAAGTGGACCAATTGGGTTTAGTTGGCTTGATTTTGGGTTGAGTTTGATTTAGTTGAGTTTATATATGGATTTGGGATTGATATATAAATTCAATTGCAGTAACTTGGTTCAAATGGGTTTTGGTTCATTTGAACATTTCAAGTTAAATTTAAGTTGGTTGGGTTGATTTTGGTTTGGCTTGATGATTGTAGATTTCATTTATATTTGTGAATATGATTGAAGGTATGATTGATTCATGAGAAAATCAATTGTTTTGGAATGAAGGAATTTGGCTAAGTCCATGGAGTTGGGTCATGTGGCTTAGGTTTGGATTTTGATTTGGTTTGATTTAGTTTTGATGATTTAAATGTATATTTCATTTAAATTTGTGAAGATGATTGAAAATATGATTGATTTGTAGAAAATAAATTGAGTTTGACTTGATTTGGATTAATATTTGGCTAAGTCCATGGGATAGGTCATATGGCTTAGGAAGGGTTTTGATTTAATTTGATTTAGTTTGATTTAGTTTTGATCATTTGAATGTAGATTTGAATTTTATTTATAAAGATGATTGAGATATAAATTAATTATGAGAAAATCAATTAATTTTGGATTGATTTGGATTAAGATTTGGCTAAGTCCATGGAATAAGTCATATGGCTTAGAAGGGTTTTCAAGTTTGATTTGATCATGGGCTTCAATCATTTGGTTTTGAAATTTGGGTTTGGATTTGGATTTGAATTTGATGAAATTGAACTTGAGGTTTGGTTTGAGAAGGTGAACATGGATTGATTTGGGTTGTAGGGTAGGATTATCCTAATCTAAGGCATAACCTAATCCTATGGTTAACCCTTCTAATTCTTTAGCTTATTAAGTGTTTACCTAATTGTTAGAAGTGTCTTAGACTAGGGAAGTCTTAGTATCTAGAAGTCTCCTAAGTCTAAGATGGAAGATTGAATCACACTCCAAAAGTGAGATCTGGCCTTAGCTCCATAGTGTTGCCCTTGGAGATAGATGATTGGAAGACGCCAAGTTTCACATTATAGACTCGATACATCTTTCAGCTTTTTTGGGAGACCATGGATACATGAGAACAACATAGTTCCATCCTCTACATCGTGTATGAAGTTTGTGAGAGGTGGGATCATCTACTATATCAAAGGAGATCTCAAGCCATTTAGTTAATGAGGTCATATATATGAGGATGCTTACTACCTCCCTAAAAATGAACAAGTCTATTTTCATAAACTTGGAAAAAGTTTAAAAATAAAAAAAGAAAAAGAAAAGGAATGAGAAAAAGAAAAAGAAAAGAAATGAGAAAATGAAAAAGAAAATAAAAGGGAGCGAAATAGATTTGGAGGAGGAAGTGGAGCTTGACATTAGATTCCACCCACATTTCATTATTCCATTCGAACATATGGGTAAAATGACTTGACCTCGATCAAGTAGAGGAAGAGGCCAGTTTAGAGGTAGTCATAGGGGTGGAAAACCTCTTTATTGGCCACCTAATATAAGATATGTCCTAGCTACTAGGAGTACACCTGTAATCCATTTAGACTTAGAATATAGTTCATAGGATGAGTCTTATATGGTTAGCACACTAGCCAACTCTTCTCAGTAGTAGAATCCCTTGGAGGTGACACTTGAGCTAGATAGCAATGAAGACTGGGCTCCAAACCAAAGCATAAGTATATCCAAGTCTATAGCTGAAACTGTTAGGCATCAGTTGGAAACCTTAGCTCTAAACCCACTTTTCTCTCAAAAAGTTTAGGGTTTGGTAGTTAAGGAAGCCCCTAAGTCATCCACAACTGTGAAGACTCGAGGTTCTTTTGGGAGCATCATCCTCAAGAAGTTGATGTAATTTAATTCATGATTCATATAAAGATTTAATAGAATTACCTTTTGATTAGTACTTTCTTTATGCTCATAATTTAGCAAAGAAAAGGTTAATCCCACATACTTGGTCAAAGCGCAAGTTAGATTACTTTGAAAGAATATGGAAGAATAAATGCAAAAGCTCTCAATCAAGATCAGGACTATGATTTAGTACAATGGGTCCAGTGATGATGACGACATCGCTAGTCATCACCAATCATTTGGAATCGATAGTTCTTTTCAAATCACATTAACTCATATGAGGAGTCTTAGAAACTGGATGATCTAGATGATTTTAAAATTAATGATGCACTGCTAGAGTTTAAAGAGCTTAAGGAAATTAACTTTGGAATTAAAGAAGATCCATGCCTGACATACATCAATTCTTTATTGAATGAAGTTAAAACCAATGTCTTAGCTAGGATATTGATTAAGTTTAAGGACTACTTTGCATGGAGTTATGAAGAGATTCCTAGATTGGCTCCTAACATAGTGGTCCATAAACTAGTAACAGGGCTTACTGCTAACCCTATCAAGCAAGCTCCTAGACACATGTGATTAGACATAGAACAAGTAATCATTTATGAAGTCAAGAAAATGATCGATGTTGGCTTCATCCAAGAACAAAAATACCCTACTTGGTTAGCCAGCATCATCTTAGTTAAGAAAAAGAATGACAAATTCACATAGGTGTTGATTTTAGGGATTTAAATAAGGCATGTCCAAAAGATGAATTTCCACTAATCCTCGATGATGGTGGACATTGCCTCATCTCATGCGCCTTCTCTTTCATGGATGGCTCATCTAGATATAACCAAATAAAGATGGCCCATGAATGAAAGAAACATTGCTTTAGAACCCCAAATAAAATCTATTGCTATAAGGTCATGCCTTTAGCCTTAAAATGTCTTACATACCATGGCTATGACTCAAATCTTTGATGAACTCATTCATCATCAAGACGAGTGCTATGTCGAAGATCTCATGGTCAAAAGTAGAGAAAAGGAATACCATCTCTTTGACTTGAGAGTAGTTTATGAACAGTTAAGATAATTTAACCTCAAAATGAACCCCCTAAGTGTGCATTCGAAGTAGCTTCAAGGAATTTCTTTGGGTTTGTTGTCTGACATTAGAGCATCGAAATCGATCTTTAGAAGATCAATGCGATATAAGAAATGCCACCCCGTAAAAGTTTAACTCAACTCAGATCATTCCAAGGGTGGTTGGAGTTTCTAAGATGCTTTATATCCAATATATATAGAAGATGTTAGCCATTCTCAACACTTGTCAAAAAGGATGCCAAGTTCAAGTGGGATGACAAGTTTGAGCATGCCTTTGAAGACATCAAGTATTACCTGATGACACCACTGGTTCAACCAGTCCCTATCCCGGGCATGCCGCTCATACTTTACACTGTTATATTAGATGAATCCCCTGGTGCTTTGTTGGCCCAAGCAAATGATGAAGGGAAGGAAAACACACTCTACTACCTCATTCATTGTCTAATCCCTACTGAGGCTAATTATCCACCCATTGAGATGCATTGCCTTGCTTTAATCTTTGCATCCCAAAAGCTATAACACTACATGCTTCCTCATAAGGTGAACTTAATCTCTAAGATCAATCCACTATAGTATCTCATGACGCCGATATCCGGATGGTTACGATGGTCCATGATCCTCTAGCTTGACATTACCTTCATACCTCCGCGTGAAAGGATAAGCTAGTAGATTTCTTAAAGACACCCACTTCCACTCTCGTGTGATGATCTCCCATGAACAAATCATGAACTGGGATACTAGCATTCACCACTAGGAGATGTATTTTGATGGTATGGCTTCCTCTCAAAGAAGAGAAGAACCATAATCTACTATTCTAGAAAAGGCAGGGGTAAGAATAGTTCTCTTAACTTTGGACCGCGATGTGATGAGATTCACATATCTTATTTCCAATCCTTGCACCAACAATGAAGCCAAATGAGGCTCTTGATTGCCAGAGTTAGATTTACAAAGATCCGAACATCAACATCTTCGTGATTCTCTAGTTATCAACCAAATTAGTGGGTCCTATAAGGTTATAAAGCCCAAGCTCCATTACTACCATAAGTACACCATGGATTTGTTGGCCCAAATCCTAGAGGTTACCATTTATAAGATTCCTCGAGGAGAGAATGCCGTAGCGTATGCTTTAGCCAAGCTTTCCATGGAGTTGACATGTCGAGGATGAGTCCATTTTAATAAAGGACCAAAATAGATAAGTCTTATACCTTATTGATATCAAACTCATCAAAAAGTACTCTCTTGAAGGGGAGGTTGCCATTGCCAAGAAGGATGAGGAGTTAGATTGGAGGTAACCATTCATGGATTACCTAAATAAAGACAAACAACCTCAAGAGAAGTCACAAGACCAGCAGATAAAGCAGAGAACACTTTCCTATCTTGTGGATGGTGTCTTGTATCGACGGTCTTTCGATCATATGTGGTTACATTATTTAGACAAGCATAAAGATCGTAAGATCATGGCCGAGGTACACTGAAAATTATGTGGAGAAAACCAATCTGGTCTGCAGATGAAAGCCAACTTAAGACTAGATACTAGCCGATGATTAAAGATGCATGGATATAGCTAGATGCCACCAATGTCACACATGATGTGGTCCTACACCAACCACCCAACATTCTACATCCTACATTAGCCTCATGGACATTCGAGTGTTGGGGTACCGACATGGTGGATCCGATTGATCCTCCTTCTTCCAAGGGCTATTGGTTCATCTTAGCTACTACTAAATACTTTTCAAAATGGCGAAGGTGATTCCTCTCAGAGAAGTCATAGCTCAGCATGTGCTCTAGTTTTTTAGAACCATATCGTATATAGGTTCAGAGTGCCTCAAAGAATTATATTTGATAATGGTACTACATTCAAGAGCATCGAGATCAAAAACTTTGCCCAGAGACACAACATAGATTGGAGATATTCTACCATCAAGTACCTGAGAGAAAATGGCTTAACAGAAGCCTTCAATAAAACTATCATCCAAATACTCAAGAAGACTCAACAATAATAAGCAACAATGGCATGAGCAAGTTAGTTGAAGTCTTGTGGGCCTATATACACATAAACTCCAACTCGCCTACTTTCTCCTTAGTATGGGTCAAGTCATTCTACCATTAGAAGTCCAACTCCCATCACTAAGGATAGCTATGGTAGCAAGATGACAACATAGTAAAATGCCAAGTTACTATTAGAAGAGCTCAAGGTTTGGAGGAGAGACTGAGCATGCCAAAACCTCAAGTTGTAAAATGATGATTCAAGCTCATAACAAGTTGGTCCACTCTAGAGCTTTTCAAGTATGAGAGCTTATTTTAGTTCTAAGGAGACCGATTGTTGCCTATCATAAGATGGGAGACAAGTTTAAACCCACTTAGGAAAGCCCTTTTTTCCTTTGAGAAGGCCTACCAAGGAGGATCTTATCAGCTTATTAATCAAAAGGGAGAGAGCTTAATGCTTCTAATCAATGGGCTCTACCTAAAGAAATACTATAAATCATGTTTGAAAATAATTATCTTTAATGAAAAATCCATTTTGAATTCAATCTCTTACATGTTGAAAGTATTCTTGTTTGTGAATCACAATGTGTTTAGGTAGGTGTAAGATCTGATCATCCTATCCTTCATCGACATACAAACACAAACTACACACAAACATATAAAACAAACACATCTATTATCTCTGCACCTAAGTTGAGACGCCCCAAGTGGCACTCACTCAATAGTCGCCTAGGTGACATGCTTCCTTGCTAGTGTGTCACCCTAGTGGTCTTCTTGCTTTGAACGATGTAAGTCTGCTATGCTTTCCTTCCTTACTTGGCCACTACACACCGATGAGTGCCTTGTTAGTTTGGTAGGCCTTACTATATGGCCGATAAGCTACCTCATGTTGGTTTCATTTAAGAGGATGTGAGTTTTTTATGCTTTCCGATTAACCTTCACACCGACCAGTCGAGTATATTTGAGGTTTAGGATAAGTCCCCTAGTGGCTCCTTCCCTCCAACTGCTTCAACTTCCGCCATTCCTCGTGGCACCTCTTAATAGCTCTAGACGATAGTATCTCACACAACAAACTATCTTGATGATTGGTTCCACTTGGAAAGTTTTAAGCCTACACACTTTCTTTCCAGATTGATCGTTGTACATCGACGGGCACCATAGGTTGGTTAGTTCTCACTATGCTGATGGATACACCACATCATTAATACACTTACGTTGGTTCTCGCACCTTAAGATACACCACTCATGGATGTGTCTGCTATGCTTTATCCTTGAGTTGGCCATCAGACACCTATAGTTTCTTTTCTGGCTTAGTACGACCCTAAGCATCTCCCATGGGCACTATTTTTAGATCTTTGCAACCCATTTATACACACCCGGGTTACTATCGATTGATAGTTCCTTTCCTAATAATAACCACCCCTGGGTTGGAGAATCCATTGTGGATGTGTATTATCCCTTGGTCCAAGAATCAGATGGTAAAGGCCAACATAGCCTTTTAATATGGTCCCTCACATATCAATAGGTCCACACAAACATATAAACAAAATAAATAATCACTTATAGATTAGAAGGACTCCCTCAGATTTTTCCTAAGCAAGACATCCTATTTTTAGGCAAAATTTCTTATAGAATCCCTACCTCTTGAGTTGATATAAGTCCCCAACCATTCACCAATAGTCACCCCTAAGTCTTCATTTATTGCTACAACAGTCACTGTGGTTGTTCTAGTTTAGAAGATGTAAGTCCGCTATTCTTCCTAGTATGCTGTTAAATCGAAAAGGCAATTTAGGTTCTAACTCTACCCATCTAGTAGACTATCCTTTGATTTGTAAATAGAGAGACAAGTTTGATATACCCTCACAATGGGTCCATCATACATCGATATGATCCATAAATTAAATCTATCAAATTTGATTGAGCTCACATCCTTAGCGGATATGCCTTCAATTCAAAATCAAACTAAACCAAACAAACCATATCAAATCACATAAAATTAATGTGAAATTAATCTTACTACCTTTGAGTTAACATAAGTCCCCAGTGACATTCACTCAATAGTCTCCCTAGGTTAGATTTGATTGTGTGCATCAGTCACCGTGAGGTTGTTCCTCGCTTAGAAGATGTAAGTCTACATGTTCTTCCTAGACACCAAACACCAAAGTTAGGTTGATGCTCTACCCCATACCGTAGACTATCCCTTTGGATTTGTGTTTGAGGTAGGTCAAGGCTGATATAGCCCCTTCTCAGTGGGTCCATCGCACATCAACAAACTACATACATTAACTCAAATTAAATTAAACCTAATATAATTTTCACTAGTGGAGTTAAATCACACCCTTCTCCCTACTAGAGCCCCAAATAAATAAGTCAAGCAAACAAATCAAATTCAAAATCAACCTCCCCAATGGAGCCAAATTAAACCAACTCAAGTAGAGTCTAAATCAAAGAAATCCAACCAAAATCTTATTCCCATTAGATACATCCCCAAACAAATCATGAAATCAAACTCAAATCTCAATCAATGGATTTTCAAACCCGCTTCCCTGGAAGGTTCATATACCCATCCTTAGTGGACTTTAGCCCAAATCTAAAATATGTGCTCCACATCAATTAAAATAAATTAAAGTCAATTTGATCTTAATCCTAATGGATTATTTCTTATTCCTATGGATCTTCTTTCCACAAATCATATAATCAAATCAAATTCAAACCTTATGCCCAACAGATTTTCTTCTTCTGCTTTATACCCTCACATGTCATGTCCAATGCATGTATGATCTCCTAGCGAATCTCCCTCCATGTCCTTGACATGGTATTCTCATCAAATCTTATTTCTTCTCTTATGCACACCTTTAATACTTCAACCAAAAGCTTAATAATGTATTCATTCAAATTACATCATCAATACAAATCAACATTTTATGATTTGTGATGGTGCAAGGTCAAACTAATTATAATATCTTGCTAAACATATTATAGTTTGAATTAACACAATAATATTATATATAATATATTATGTTATATTATAATTTGCTATAATATAATATATTTTTAACATTACACCTCATTAGAATCACTTAAAAGGAACAAATAAACAAATTTTCTAAAAACATGAATAATGTTCATTTTGGATAAAAAATTGTTAATTTTCTATTAGAAACAGTACAAAATAGCATAATTTTGGTGTTGCTTCTTGGTGTGTGCCATGAATTTGGCCAAATTCTTCCATCTCAACCTTCAAATTAACATTTTCATGAGTTTTGTCCCAATGTATTATAACAAAAGTAAAACATACTAAAATGTACAATAACATTTAGTAACATCACCACATTATATATGTGAAGTATATTGTTATGTACATTATATTTTAGTATGCCTTCATATAATATATTATCTTACATTACACCTTAAATGAATCACTTAAGCAAAAAAATTTATAAAATTTGGTTGAAGAATGAACATTTATTTTGGATGCAAAATTCCATTCTTTTGATTAAATGACACACCATCGCACAAATGATGTTCCCTAAAGCTTTCTTAAATAAATCCCATCATTTCTATAAATTAGTAATTTTATGAATTATACCAATAAACTCTACTACATCATACTATACAAAATAAAAAATATGCTAAACAACTAGTTATAATACACAATTGCTATGATGCATGATGCTACTATTATGTTATGGTATATTATAATACACTATAACATATTATATTATATTATATTGCATATCACATCAAAATAATTGCTTAAGATAAGAAATCATAAAATTAGTCTAAACAATAAAAAACTATATATTTTAGTCATTTCACTTACATATTTTAAATTAAAATATTATATTATGATGCCATGCTCTACCTATGAATTTAGCCAAATTCCACCATTTTAAATTCTAAATCAACATTTTTATAAATAATGCTAGTGTAGTTTACATGATTGTAAAATACTAAAAGAAATTTAAAATGGAGAACAATATATTATGATATATGATGGTATATGCTACAACATATAATATTTATTTTAACATAAAATCTTACTTTTAGACTATAAGTGGCATACACACCTTTAGTACTACAACCTAATTCCCACTTAAATTTAACAAATTTCATCATCTGATTTATTAAATCAATATTTATATGATTTATATTAATATACTATAACAATACCATAATATACAAAAATAATTCAAAACATCTTATAACATTCAAAAAACACACCACATGCTCAAATATATCATGCTACATTATACTATAATATGTGGTAATATGATGGTTTAGTTTAGGTATTCAAATCTCTAATCAAGGGAAAGTCTCATATTTCTTTACCATAACTATTTTAGGATTTCATTTTTATCTACTAATGATATCTTTATTCAATTTTAGGGTTGCTTATTTTAGGGTTTAGGTTTATATATTACTTTAGGTTTATTTAGGTTAGTTTATGGTTTAGTTTGTTAGGTTTGTGGTAGTTAGGGTTTATGGTTTGTGGGTTTTTTTAGGCTCTGGGGTTAGATTTATGGTTTTAGTTTGGTTTGGGCTTAGGTTTAGGATTTGTGGTTTGTGGGTTTGTGGTTTAGTTTTGGGTTTAGGTAGGGTTTTAAAGTTTAGGTTTTTTGGGTTTATTTTGATTTAGGTTTTAGTAGTTTGGGTTTAATTTTTGAGGTTTTTTAACATAGAATATTCAAATTGATATTTCTTCTTTGATTTCATCAACCAATCCCAAGTTTTAAGACATATATGACATAGATAAAAAATGAGAACCCATAGAGCAAATTAAAACATATAAGAAAACTATCTTTAGAAGACATTCCAAAGTAATCAATTAGTCATATTTCTAGTTATAACCACCCATTCCTCTTAAGTAGTGGGATCATCATATCGATCTCTGCCACCACCATGGTAACCTCCATCACTCCTCTTTCCTCCAAACCACCTGTACCACCACCTCCATATCCAACAAGATTGATCCCCACCACCATTATATCGCCCACCTTCACCTCATGATCTTAAGATGTTTTATCAAGGTTTAGGGTTTAGGCTAAGGTTAATTTAGGTTTGTGGTTAGGGTGTTTGGGGTTTAGGGTTTAGTTAATGTTGGTTTTAGGTTTAGGGTTTGTGGTTTTAGGTTTAGCATTTAGGTTTGTGGTTTTATTTGGTTTTGGGTTTAGGTTTAGGGTTTAGTTTTAGGTTTAGTATTTTAGGTTGTGGTTTATTTTAGTTTAAGTTTTTATTTAATATTTTATTTATTTAGGTTTTATTTATTATTTTTATTTTTTTTATTTTTTAGTTAAGTTTAATTAATTTTTATTTTATCTTATTTTATTTTATCATGTATTTATAAGTTTTATTTATTTATTTAGCTCAGTTTTATCATATTTATATTTATTAGTTATAGGTAGGTCTGGGGAGGTCTATCCTCTAATTTGAGAGTAGAGGATCCCAGGGTCAGTTAGGTTATCATCTTTAGTTGTGGCTCATCTCAGATTGGGGTCTTAGGTACCCATCCATTTAGATAGGTCACCATCAGGTCAGGTAGTGGCCTAGGGTCCATATTTTAGCTCAGTGGCAGCCCAGTGGTGACTGGTCAGGTGGTTTTGGTTTTTGTGGTAGATGGTTGATTTATGGTGGGTGATCAGGGTATGGTTTAGTTCAGGGTTTAGGGTCAGTGTTTATTTACATTTTTTTAGGTTTAGGTTAGGTTTTAGTATGGTAGATTTAGTTTATTTTTTTTTTTAAAAAGAAACCACTGGTTTAGGTTTAGTTTATTTTATTTTTATTTTATTTTGGTTTTTTTTTACTTAGTTTAGTTTATTTTATTTTAGGTTTATTAATTTTGTGGTTTATTAGTTTATTTTATTTAGGTTTATTTTAGTTTAACTTTGTTTTATTTTAGTTTATTTTATTTTTTTATTTATTTTTAGTTTAAGTTTTTATTTTTATTTTTAGGTTTAGATTTGGTTTTGATTTTATTTTTTTAGTTTTAAGTTTTATTTATTTTTTTTTTTATTTTTATTTATTTAGGTTTATATTTAATTTTATTTATTTATATTTTGGTTTTATTTATTTTATTTTAGGTTTAGTTTTAGTTATTTTATTTAGTTTAGGTTTATTTTATTTTATTTTAAGTTTAGGTTTTTTTTAGTTTAGTTTTAGTTTTATTTTATTTATTTTTGATTTATTTTTATTTAAATTTTTTTATTTATTTTTTATTTTATTTTATTTAGGTTTATTTTTTTTTTATTTTAGTTTAGTTTTTTTATTTTATTTATTTTTATGTAGTTTAGTTTAGGTTTTATTTATTTTTTTAGTTTAGTTTTTTTTTTTTCTTTTGGTTTAGTTTAGTTTTATGTTTTTATTTTATTTTATTTTTTATTTTATCTTTTTAATTTATTTTTTTATTTTATTTAGTTTAGTTTATTTTATTTTAGTTTAGGTAGTTATTTTAGGTTTATTTAGGATTTAGGTTTAGGTTTATGATTTAGGGTTTAGGTTTTAGGTTTAGGGTTTGAGTTTTAGTTTAGGGTTTAGGGTTCAAGATTTATTTTTAACAAAGAACAGATTTAGGTTTAATATTTCTTCTTTTCAATTTCATCAACCAAGTAACACCTTAAAGTTTCCTAAGACACAAGAGATGACATAGATCAAAATGGCACCCATAGCAAATCAAAACCAATAAGTAAAATCTCTATCAGAAAGTCAGCCCATAAGTAGATTCCATTCTATAGTTTCTCTAGTTCCATTAAACACCCCTCACTCTCAAGTGGATCCACCATCATATCCCCATCTCCCTTTTCACCACCATGGTCAGAACCTCTGTGCTCCTCCCACCTCCATAACCACCACTTCACCACCACCTCCATATCCAGACGCCCAGATCCCCAACCATGTGATAACCACCACCTCTTCCTTCACCTCCACTACCAAATATAAATTAAGCCTGGGTGATGTTCTACCATCAAGGTTCCCCATTTTAGGGTTTAGTTCTTGGGGTTTAGATTTAGGTTTAGTTGGTTTATGGTTTTTAGGCTTAATGTTTTAGGTTTGGGTTAGGGTTTTTGGTTTTTAGGGTAGTTTATTTAGTTTATTTTATTTATTTAACTTTATTTTATATTTTATTTTATTTAGGTTTTAATTTTATTTTTATTTAGTTTAGTTTATTAGGTTTATGTATTTATTTTAGTTTAGGTTTTTATTTTGTTTATTTCTTTATTTTAGGTTTAGTTTAGGTTTATTTTTAGTTGAGTTTTATTTATTTATTTTTAGTTTAGTTTTATTTTTATTTTTTAGTTTAGTTTAGTTTAGGTTTTATTTTATTTATTTAGGTTTAGGTTTTAGGTTTTATTTTTTAGTTTATTTTAGGTTTTATTTTTAGTTTAAGTTTAGGTTTATTTTTAGTTTATTTTATTTTATTTAGTTTTATTTAGGTTTAGTTTAGTTTATTTTAGATTTAGGTTTAGATTTTATTTATTTTGGTTTAATTTATCTAGTTTAGTTTATTTTATTTTATTTTAGATTTAGATTTTTTTCTTTTAATTTATTTATGTTTTATTTTTTTATTTTTAGGTTTTATTTTAGTTTATTTTTGTAAGTTTTATTTAGTCTTTTATTTAATCTTATTTTAGTTTATTTTATTTATTTTTACTTTTACTTTTATTTTATTTTAGTCTTTTTCTCTTAGGTTTATTTTATTTTTTAGTTTAGTTTGTTTTATTTATTTATTTTATATTTTATTTTATTTTATTTTATTTTTTGGTTTAAGTTTACATTTTATTTTATTTTATTTTATTTGTTTATTTTATTTAAGTTTAAGTTTATTTTATATATTTTATTATTATTTTATTTAGTTTATTTAGGTTTCTAGTTTTTATTTATTTGTGGTTTGGTTTTGGTTTTAGTTTGTGTCTTAGGGTTTTAGTTTTAGGCTCAGTTTTATTTAGTTTAGTATTTTATTTTTGTTTAGCTGTGGTTTGTGGTTTTAGGTTTAGGGTTTAGTTCTTTATTTATAGCTTTATTTTGTTTTAGTTTATTCTTTGTGGTTTATTTCAGTTTTGGTTTAGTTTTGTATTTTAGTTTAGGGTTTGGGTTTTAGGTTTAGGTTTCATTTTAAGTTTATGGTTTATTTTAGAGTTTAGCAATTAGTTTAGGGTTTTAAAGTTTAGGTTTTTTATTTTAAATTATTATAGGTTTAGTTTATTTAGTTTATTTTATTAAATTTTATTTTCTTTTATTATTCAGGTTTTGTTTTTTATTTTTTTTCATTTTATTTAGTTAATTTATTTTAGTTTTTTTTAATTTTATTTATTTTTAGTTTTAGTTTTATTTATTTTTAGTTTATTTCCTTTTATTTTTCTTTTATTTAGGTTTAGTTTTATTTTTATTTATTTATTTATTTGGTTTTAGGTTTTATGTTTTTTTTAGGTTTATTTTAGGTTTTATTTTTTTAGTTTAGTAGTTTAGTTTTTTTTTTGTTATTTTATTTTATTTATTTTGGTTTAGGTTTTTTTTATTTTAGCCTAGTTTAGGTTTTATTTATTTTAGTTTAGGTTTATAGTTTATTTTTATATTTTTCATAGGTTTTATTTTATTTATTTTATGTTTTACTTTTAGTTTATTTTTTAGCTTGGTTTTATTTAGTTTATTTTATTTTATTTTATTTTTATATTTTGTTTTAGTATTATTTCATTTTATTTTATTTTTAGTTTATTTTCTTTTTTTAGTTTTTTTATTTATTTTTATTTTATTTTAGTTATTTTATATTTATTTTGTTTATTTTATTTATGTTTAGCTTTTTTAGGTTTGTTTTTTTTTTTATTTAGTTTATTTCATTTTATTTTATTTTAGTTTAGGTTTTATTTATTTTATTTTACTTTTAGGTTTTATTTAGTTTAGTTTAGTTTTTGATTTTATTATGGTTTTTAGGTTTTTGGGGTTTAGTATTCTTTGGGGTTTAGGTTTGTGGGTTTAGGTAGGTTTGGTTTGTTTTAGTTTTTATGGTTTAGGTTTAGGTTTAGTTTAGGTTTAGGTTTATTTAGTGATTTAGGTTAGTTTTTTTAATTTTTTTTATTTTTTAAATCAAGCAAACCCACAGTTTAGTTTGTTTATTTTAGTTTATTTTTTTATTTATTTTATTTTATATTATTTTTTTATTTTAATAAGGTTTATTTTTTTATTTTTATGTTTATTTTATTTTAGTTTATTTTTATTTTAGTTTATTTTTAGGTTTAGTTTAGGTTTATGCTTATTTTTAGTTTAGTTTTTTTTTATTTTTTAAGTTTTATTTTTTTTTATTTTAGTTTAGTTTTATTTATTTTTAGGTTTAGGTTTTAGTATTATTTTAGGTTTATTTTATTTATTTTTAGTTTAGGTTTAGTTTATTTTTAGTTTTATTTTATTTTTTATTTAGGTTTAGATTTTATTTATTTTAGTTTAGTTTATTTTAGTTTAAGTTTAGGTTTATTTTATTTTTATTTTAGATTTGATTTTTTTTTTGTTTAGGTTTAGGTTTTATTTTTTATTTTTTATAGGTTTTATTTTTAGGTTTATTTTTTAAGTTTATGTTTTTATTTAGTTTTTATTTTATTTTATATTAGGTTTATTATATTTTTATTTTAGGTTTAGTTTTATTTTATTTAGGTTTTTTATATTTTAGTTTAGTTTAGGTTTTTATTTATTTTATTTTAACCTATAAATGACACACCATAGCAAACCTCCAATAATGTTCACTAAAGCATACCTTAAATTTGGCCAAATCTCATCATCTTAGTCTATAAATGAGTATTTTTATGAATTATACTTGTACAAACTCTTCTGCATCATACTATAACAAACTAAAATATGCTAAACAATAAGTAGTAATACACAATAGTATGCTATAATGCATGATGTTACACTGTGTTATGGCATCCTATTTTATAATATTATCACATATTATATTATATTATATTGCATATCACATCATAGGGATTGCTTAAGATAAAAAATCATAAAATTATTCTAAACAATAAAAAACTATATATTTTAGTAGACACTTACATATTTTAAATTGAAATAATATATTATTATGCCATGCTCAACCTTCTATGAATTTGGCCAATTTCACCATTTTAAAGTCTAAATCAATATTTTTATAAATAATGCTAGTGTAGGCTGACTACATGATTGTAAAATACTAAAAGAATTTAAAATGCATAGAACAATATATTATGATATATGATGTTATACTATGCTACAACATATACTACTTGTTTTGAACATAAAATCTTACCTTTTACAAGTGGTGAGACGTTTGGTACTATAATTACTTCAAATTTTACAATTTTATAATTTTATTTATTAAATCAATATTTTTATTATTTATATTAATATTACTGGGGCACAATACCATAATATACTAAAACATTTCAAAACATTTTATAACATCCCACATCACTACATGCTCAAATATATTATCAGACAGAATATTTGGTATTTTAATATGATTTGTGGGTATTCAAATCTCTAATAGTCAAGGGAAATTATCTTGAGGACATTTTCTTTTAGCTACCATAACTATGTTAGGATTAGGTCATTCTTTTGATCAACTCTAATGATCTTTATTCAAGGTTTAAGTTTTGTGGTTTTAGTAGGGTTAGTTTAGGTTTTTTTTGGGTTTTGGTTTAGGTTTTAGGTTTGTTTATTTAGGTTTATAGGGTCTAGTGTTTAAGGTGGATTTTCAAGGTTTTATATGGTAGGTTTAGTATGAGGGTTTAAGTTTTAGTTTAAGATTTAGGGTTTAAGGTCTTTTTTTATGAGAACACATTCATATTCAAGATTTCTTCTTTTAATTTCATCAACCAAGTAGCCCATGTTTTCTAAGACAGATGACATAAATAAAAATGAGTTCTATAGAGAAAATCAAAACCCTAGATAAATAGAATTGTCTTAATCAGAAGACATTACATAAGGTGATCGGATCGATCATTTTCGCTAGTCAATGTAACCACTCGAGTAGTAGAATCTACCATCATATCATTTATCTCCTCCGCCACCACCACTCCTCTCAGCCTCCCACCTCCATAACCACCACTGCTCTGACCACCACCTCCATATCCACCAACACCTGCAGATCCCCGACCACTACTCAGATAATCATCGCCTTCGCCTTTCCTCCACTGCCAAATCTAGATTGAGCCTAGTTGACGGTGATATTCTTTTCATTAAGGTTCTGCCCATTCATAGCTTTTAGGGCTTAGGGTTAGTTTTGGGTTTAGGGTTTGGTTTGGGTTTTAGGTTTTAGTTTTGTGGTTTAGTTAGGTTTAGGGTTTTAGTTTTAAGGTTTAGGTTTGGGTTTAGAGTTTAGGGTTTTAGGGATTTTGGGTTTAGGGTCAGGTTTAAGTTTGGTTTAGGTTGGTTTAGTTTAGGTTTTATTTATTTATGGTTTAGTTTTTATAAGCAAACCGATAGTTTAGATTTATTTAGTTTATTTAGTTTATTTTTTATTTATTTGAGTTTATTTAATTTTTTATTTTTATTTAGGTTTATTTTTTTATTTAGTTTAGTTTATTTATTTATTTTTTTTATTTTAGTTTTTATTTTTTTATTTTATTTATTTTTTAGTGTAAGTTTATTTTAGTTACGCTTTTATTTTTGTTTTATTTTTAGGTTTAAATTTTATTATTTATTTTAGGTTTAGTTTAGGTTTTTTTATTTTCTTTTTATTTTAGGTTTAGGTTTTTATTTTAGTTATTTTTATGTTTTATCTTTTATAGTTTTAGTTTATTTTATTTTATTTTAGATTTATTTATTTAGTTTATTTTATTTTATTTTAGTTTTCTTTTTTGTTTAGTTTATTTTTTTTAGGTTTATTTAGTTTTAGCTTTCATTTTCTTTTATTTGTGTTTATGTTTTATTTTTATTTTTGGTTTAGTTTAGTTTTTTATTTATTTTTTTTTTAGATTTTATTTTAGGTTTATTTTTAGATTTTGTTTTTTTAGTTTAGTTTGGTTTATTTTAGTTTATTTTATTTTATTTAGTTTAGATTTCATTTAGGTTTTTAATTTAGGTTTAGTTTTAGTTTTTATTTTATTTTATTTTATTAATTTATTTTATTTTTTTATTTTTTTTAGTTTAGGTTTAGGTTTTACTTTTATTTATTTTAGATTTTAATTAGGCTCAGGTTTATTTAGTTTATTTTATTTTAGGTTTATTTTATAGGTTTAATTAATTTTAGGTTTTATTTTTAGTAAGGTTTATTATTTTTTATTTTAATTTTATTTATTTTATTTTGAGGTTTGGGTTTTAGTTTGCTCATTTATTATTTATTAGTAATTTTATTTATCATTTACATGCCTGTTTAGATTTTAGTGGGTTTTCAGTTTAGTAGAGTGGCCCAGGGCCTGTGGTTGGCTCAGTTTAGCCTGGGAGGTAGGGTCAGTGGCCCAAGATCAGGTTTAGGCTCAGTGTCAGTGGCCTTTAGGCCTGTGGTTTTAGAGTCAGCCAGGCTCAGAGTGTGGGTTAGGTCAGTAGGGGCCTGGAGTGGAGGGCCTAGTGCTCAGGTCAAGCTCAGGGTTACTTTTGGTTTGGGTTTGGGTTTGGTTTAGGGTTTAGGGTTTTCAGAGTTTAGCTTTATTTTTTACTTATTTTATTTATTTTTTTTTATTTTTTATTTTATTTAACTTTATATTTTGTTTATTTATTTATTTTATTTATTTTAGTTTATTTATATTAGTTTAGGTTTTTTCTTTAGTTTATTTTAGGTTTAGTTTTTTTTTTTAGTGAGTTTTATTTTATTTTATTTTTACATTTAAGTTTTATTTTTCATTTTAGGTTTAGTTTTATGTTTTCATTTTATTTTTAGTTTTTGGTTTCATTTTAGGTTTATTTTTTTATTTTATTTTATTTTATAGTTTAGGTTTGGATTATTTTAGTTTATTTTTATTTATTTTAGTTATTTTAGTTTAGTTTTATTTATTAGTTTATGTTTAGTTTATTTTATTTTTATTTTTTAAGTTTTCATTTAGTTTAGATTTAGGTTTTATTTTTATTTATTTTAGGTTTATTTTTTTTAAGTTTAGGTTTTTATTTAGTTTTATTTTACTTTATTTTAGGTCGACTTTATTTATATTTAGCTTAGTTTTTATTTTATTTATTTATTATTTTAGGTTTATTTTATTTTTTAGTTTAGTTTAGGTTTTATTTTATTTAGTTTTAGTTTTGTTTTTTTATTTTATTTTATTTTATTTACATTTTAGGTTTAGTTTATGTTTTGGTTTTATTTAGGTTTTATTTTATTTTATTTATTTATGTTTAGGTTTTATTTTATTTATTTTATTTTATTTAGTTTAGGTTTAAGTTTTATGTTTCTTTAGGGTTTTAGGTTTTTGTGGGTTTATTTAGGTTTTTTTAGGGTTTAGGGTTTAGGGTTTTTTTTTTAATTTTAATTTTATTATTTTTTTTTTTTTAAATTAAGAACTCATTTAGTTTATATTGTTTATTTAATTTTTTCTTATTATTTGGTTTTATTTTATTTTTTATTTTATTTAGTATTTATTTTATTTATTTTATTAGATTTTATTTTAGTTAATTTTTAGATTTAGGTTTAAATTTAAGTTTATCTTTAGTTTAGTTTTATTTTTTATTTTTTTAGGTAGGTTTTATTTTATCTTTAAGTTTATTTTAGATATTTTATTTTAGGTTTATTTTTTAGGTTTTATTTTTTGTTTTAAGTTTTTTGATTTATTTTATTTTATTTATTTTACATTTAGGTTTTAGTTTATTTTAGGTATTAGGTTTATTTTTTTTTTTTTTAGTTTTATTTTCTAGTTTAAGTTTAGTTTATTTTATTTTATTTTTTTAGTTTTAGATTTTTTAGTTTAGTTTAGGTTTTATTTTCATTTATTTTAGTTTTTTCTTTATTTATTTTTTTTAGGTTTAGGTTTTATTTTATTTTATTTTATTTTAGGTTAATTTTATTTTATTTTTGGTTTAGTTTTATTTTATTTAGTTTTTTATTTTTAGTTTATAGTTTTATTTATTTTATTTTTATTTTAGTTTTTATTTTTTTTTTATTTTAATTTCTTTAGGTTTATTACGCTAGGTTTAGTTAAAGTTATTTCATTTTATTTTATTTTTTTTATTTTGTTTGTTTATTTTATTTATTTATTTATTTTATTTAGTTTTGTGGTTTTAGTTTTTTTATTTTGGGGTTTAGGGTTTCTCTTTAGGGTTTTAGTTTAAGATTTATGGTTTAGGTTTTATTTTTTATTTATTTTAGGTTTTATTTTTATGTTTATTTTTTAGGTTAATATTTTTATTTTATTTTATTTTAAGTTTATTTTATTTTTATCTTGATGTTTAGTTTTTATTTTATGTAGGCTTTTTATTTTTAGGTTTATTTTATTTTTTAGTTTAGTTTAGGTTTTTATTTATCTTATTTTAGTTTAGTTTTATTTTTATTTTATTTTATTTTAGGTTTATAGGTTTATTAGTTTAGTTTAGGTTTTATTTTATTTTATTATTTTATTTTTTGGTTTTTTTATATATTTATTTTTTGGTTTTATTTAGTTTAGGTTTGTTTTTTTTTAGGGAAATTGGAAAATTTTATTGCCACAAGAAAAGGTATAAAGTTTTAGGGGAAAATCTCTAAAGCTTGCAAAAAAGTCCAGCGATATTCTATAATACAATCATAACAAAAGCTGGAAACAAAGATCAACAAAAATAATTTCTTGAAATCATAAATCTTCCTCTATTTCAGAACCAAAGATACCCCTTTTATTGCACTCAGATCTTATGAAACCATTTCGAAAAGTCTCAACCTTTTAGATCTGAAACTAGAAAAGGCATTAGTCAGATAATGATAATTAAACAAACATAGAAAATAAGAGCTGACAAAGGATGAAGAAAAGGCTCGATAAACATCTGGGAGCCACCATATGTAACATATAGATTTCGAGTGAAGGATTACAATTACATGTAACACTACGAGCCAAAATAGGAAGTGGGACACATCATGGCCATCATTCCCAACATAGCTATGACTTATTTAGTTTAGTTTAGTTTTATAGGTTTTTCTTGGGTTTAGGTTAGGTCAGTTTAGGTTTGTAGTTTAGTGGCCAAGTTTGGGTTTTATGGCTGCTAGTGCAGGTTTAGGGTTTAGTGGTTTAGGTTTAGGATTAGGGTAGAGCCAGTGGTTTCAGGGCTAGGCTCAGGGTTTTAGCTCAGGATCAGGGTTTAGGCCTGTTTTTGGGGGCTCAGTTTGGGGTTTTAGAGTAGGGTGTGGTGTGGTTTAGGGTTAGTTGGGCCTGGGGCCTAGGGTCAGGATCATAGGGTCCTTTTGTTAGGGCTCAGATTTAAAGATTTAGAGTTAAAATCAAACCAGTTAGTTTTTATTTAGTTTATTTTTTTTATTTTATTTATTTTATTTTAAGTTTTTATTTTTTTATTTAGTTTATTTTATTTATTTAGGTTTTATTTTAGTTTTTTTAGTTTAGGTTTATGTTTTTTTAGTTTAGTTTATTTTTTATTTTTTAGTTTTAGGTTTTTATATTTATTAGTTTTTATTTTTGTTTAGGTTTATTTTTAGTTTATTTTATTTATTTAGTTTAGGTTTAGGTTTAGTTTTTTAGGTATTTTATTTATTTATTTAGATTAGTTTATTGTTTAGGTTTATGTTTATGTTTATTTTATTTATTTTAGGTTTGTTTTTTTAGTTTAGTTTAGTTTTATTATTTATTTATTTAGTTTTATTTATTTATTTTTGGTTTAGGTTTTATTTAGTTTTATTTTATTTAGTGTTTTGTGCCACCATCCTTCAAGATCTTTGATGGTAGTGGGAACCCATGATAACACATTGTACACTTAGAGTTGGTTGTAACACGGCAAGAACGCACTCCTCTCGCTTTTTAGGTTTGCATTTGATTGGTAATTAACCGCCCAATAGTTTGGTGAAGACTTTTTGTTGAGCACCTCTTCATCAAGAGGTTTGTTCGAGCTCAAGAGAGAGTGTGTAGGTGACCTCATGTGAAATAGAACTCAATGAGTCCTTATTGCATTCTCGCGCAACCGAGCATTAAATGTGAACCACAACTATCTGAAAAGCATGCCATTGAGATTCTTCTCAAGAATATCCATGATCCGGTCGCCTTCATGCTTAAGGGCATTACCATCAAAACATTCGAGATATTAATCAACAAGGCATCTAGCCTACAAGAGGAAGCCAAATAGTTACCCTTTCCTGACCAATCATCTAGGCCCATGCAACATAAGGTGTTTGAGAAGAAGTCAGGGATAGTTGTGTCAATGGACAGAGGGAAGCAACCATCCAGAGTTCAGTATAAGAGATTACGAGCTCAGCAACCTCTTTTGCCACCTCCTCTTTCACCACTTTGGCCATCATACTAGCCACCACAGCCACCACAACGATCATTTCCACCACCTCACTAACCTACCCAGCAGTGGTGTTCATATCCATTGCCAAGTAGCTTACTTTCCACCTACTCTTGCCAATAGATTGAATAAGCCATATTCATTTAAGAGGGAGGTCGTTAGAAAATCTTTAAGATTCTTTTAAAGAAACGACTTTGATACCGTGAGCTTAAGAGGCCCAGGAAGAAGCATGATAATCCTAGCTTTATACCACTACATGTTAGCCATGTCTTTGAGGATTGCATCACTTTTAAGGACTAGCTTGAGAACTACAAGTTGAGCCATAATTATCTCTCAAAATACTTATTAACAACCATCCTTATAGAGTAATCCTTGGGATACTTTGATCCTCTTAAGACCAAAGAAGGTTAAGATATCTCCCTATCCCAAACCTTTAAGAATATCATTTCTATGATCAAGAAACTTTTTTTACAGGTTCCTAAAATAGCTCAAACCTCCAACACCAAGGAAGGTTTGCTAATTGCAAAGGACAACTCGGGGAGGGTGACAACCAGAGGAAGAACTCACCATACTAGATAGTCCGAGTAGCCATCCGATTAGTACTCCTCCACCGTTGGAGCTACCACCTCTTATGCTTGCACCTCTTCTATCGATAGGAGCATTATATCTGTGGATAAGGGCACTAAATCCCTTACTCTGCTAAATTTACTTGATTTCTATTATGTACCTCCACCCAAAAAGAAATTAATGAAGAAAGCTAATTCTACTTATATATTGTCTACTTCTGATGCTCTTGATTTTATTCCTATTGAAAGCTCACCGAGACTAAATAAAAATAATAGCTCTAGTAGTTCTGATTCTTTCCTTTCTAATTCAGAGTCGGATTATCCTTCTTTGAATCAATCAGGTTCACCTCTTGAAATTGACTTGGAGTCAACTGACTTTAAGGATCCCATAGAGAAGCAGGTATGAGAAGGTAGAACTTTCCACATGCTCATCATTCCAAGAAGTCAAGTCAACAAAAAAGTTCTACCTCTGGTAGTACCGTGATAAGGGTAAGCAAGTCATTGGTTCGTGAGTGATAGCCTCCATAAGATACTCCACCCATGATATGCTTATGGACCAAAAAGAGTTGATTACAATGTCCTAGCTCACCATATAAAGTTTCTAAGTTAAGCATATATGATGCCCTTGTCTTATCCAAAGAGATGAGGGAATCTCTAATCAAGGCCTTACTTGATCAAGATATGTACCGACACTATTAAAGAGGAGGCATGCCATTGAAGGACATCTTAGAGTTACATTTCATGAAGACTTACTTCTAGTGACGAGCACAACCGCTCTTTACATTATGGATGTTGGCAGATACCTATCCGTAGTTTGGGACTGATGTATCAATCAACATTATGAGTCTAAGAATCATTGCCTACTTGAGGATCGACATCTTTAAACTCCAAAAAGAAAGAATGATGTTAAGAGGATTCAATGAACAAAGCGAGAGGGCCTTGTGGTGTTTATTTTTGGATGTCTGGGGGGAACTACACAGATCATAGGGGGGTACTTTTTTAGGTGATCAGGTTTAACTTTGAATTTTGATGTACTATCTCAAAAGATAGAGGCATCACTCTACAATGGACCTAATCACATAATAAGGACTCCTAAGGCAAGATGAGTCTTCGAATGTACCAGAGATTTTTCCCCTACTTTACATGAATGAATAAAGTATGGTTTATATTAACCCAGGTTCTTAAGTTCCCTATGGAGGAAAGCCTCATAGTTAATTACTTCTTAGGAAATTAAATTTCTAAGAATACTCTCAATTAAAGTAGACAAGTATCTTCTCCAAAGATTTCAAGGTTAGACTATCAAATGATTGGTTGTATTTAGAAAATCAGGAAAGTTCAGGAGAAGACTTATTTTTGGAATCCAAATGAAATAAGTAGGAGATGCTCAAGATACGAGGAAGCCTAGTGAACATTCCAATGTATCTTATGATTGTGCTTTATAATTTTGAAGTTGAGGAGATTTATATGTTCTGAGTTGAAATTTAATTAGATTATTACGGCTTATAATCCACCAACACAAGGTTGTACGAATGCCTAAGAGTTGAGGTTTTATGCTCATAGAATGAAATAATGATCCTAAATCTATTGAGCTTTTATGAGCTAAAGCAACCTAAATCTAAGCGATAAGTGGACATAAGGGTTTACCTCACAAGAGAGAATAAATTATCCAACTTGACTTATAACCACCGAGTGGTGCCACTAACTCCTCCTATGATTTTAAAATTATGTAGTATGGTTTTATCTTTGAAGATACCTAGGGTAGTTATTTAATTAGAAAGAGACTAAAGTCCTAAACACACTCCCTAAGAGACTAGAGGATGAGTGGTGTGAGCATATGACTTAATCTATAGATGAAAAAATCTTTTCAAATTTTATTTCATTTAGATACATCATTTTGATAGAGGCTTTAGGATTTCTTATGCCTAAATGCATGATGAAATAGGTTATGGGTCAAATCATCTAGAAAGGTGTTCTCCATACAAGGGATGCCCTCATAGTCAAGGATTCTTTATGCAAGGATGGAGATCCTTCATGTTCAGAGAGAAAGAATATGCATGCATGATGTGAAACATACAACCATATAGCTAAGGGGTTGTTAAATTTTAATTATTTATTTATGTATTAGGCTTTATGATGAGTTGTTTAAAATTTAGTTATGAGTGATTAGTAGAAAAGTTATTTTATCCTAAGAGCCTAATATCAAGCCACACATTAAAGCATCAATCATTTAAGAAACTATGAAAAGCATGTGTCCTAATGCACAATGTAAACATAATATCAAATAATTATATAAACTATCGTAAAAGAATAAAAGGTTGGTGTGGTTGGGTACCGTCATACAACCCAAAGAGAGAAAAGATGGGTAGTCAAGCTCTACCCTTATACAACCTGGAATATGAAAAAATAATTATAATTTTATTAAATGCTATGGGGGGTCTTCTTTCTTCATATCTCCATTTTTGATTTGGTTCCTTCTTTGATTTGGATGGTGCTTGCTTCAAAGGCATCACAGGGCACCCCAGGACAAAGCCTTCTAGCCACTGCTCATCCTAATCCCCATAGCACTAATCCTAATTCCTATTGCAAAAATTACATTTATGTGGGAAAAGTAAATCTAACTACACCTGCAAAATATAGGTTAGCTAAATATACATATAATTCAGTTATATTTATAATTTGGACTTAGCACCCTACACATGGGTAACTAAGCCCACCTATCCTAACTTGGATAATGCTTAAGGATTTAAGCAACCTATCAAAAGAGCATTCACATTTATTTTAAGCATCCCTTAAGCATAATCCCCGCAAAAATATGATTAGCTAATATTGGCCTATCATCCACTCTATGAAGCATACACCTAACATCCAATCTAAAATAATACATCATAAAACAAAACATACATCATCATACACCATCCTAACTTAGAGCTAGAAGTGGTGACTTAATTCTAATGTGTGTATTAAGGCTTGTGTGGTAAGTCTTGTTGGCATTAGTGTTGTATTTTCTAAGTGTAGAAGGATTCAATTTAACATGAAAGGTTGATTTCACTTGAAGTAGTTTAATTGATTTGAGAATTTTAATTTGTGTTTTCTTTTGTTTCATTTGATTACACTTAGCAACTAAGTGTTATAAAGAGAGGAAAAGAGGATTTCCCTTTCATCCCTACCTTAAGTCACTTTCTAAAGTATATTAATTTGATTTAGTTCTCTTTAGTGAATGGCTTATTAAATGATTTAATTAATCCTAAGTTTAGGTTCACTTTAAATAATCCTATTCAAAATGAAAGGCATCTTAAGATTAATTTAATTGAATTACTACCACATGACATATATTAAATCATTCCTTTCCATCACATGTAACATGCATATGATTTAATCCTAAGTGTATCTATACATGCAACATATTTTAGCACACTTAAATGATGAATGTATGTGTATGTTTAGAATTTATATTTTATTTGATTGAATTATTTAAACATATTAATTTAAAACTTTATCCAAATTCTTATACAAAAGGACATAAGAATGAAATTAAATAGGCATGTGCCATTGTTAAACTGGGAAGTGAGGTAATCAAATGACCTTTGGAGCTAGCTAAAGCCTCATATTCTCTGGATGTCTAGACTATATACCCATTTGCATTCAAACATATGTAAATTTGTATACATGAACATGAAGTAAGCTCCAAATCATATGGCTAATTAATTCAACCACTTAGTCAATTATGAATGCATGCAATTTTAATGTAAAATGGGATTTTCATTCACTAATCACATATACATATACATGTACAAAGATATAGCAAGTATGTGTCATTGTTAAACCAAGAAGTGAGGTAATCAAATGACCTCCTAACTAAAGCCTTGTATTCGGATGTCCAAACTATATACTTGCTTTTCTTGGACACACATGGATGTATACATAAATGAGGGAAAGAAAACCATGCAAAGATTGTATATTTTTATCAAATCATATATATATATATATGAATTAAAGCTCTATCCAAATTCTAATGTTGAAATACATAAGAATGAAATCAAATGGGTACATGTCATTGTTAAACCAAGGAAGGTAATCAAATGACTTCCTTTGGCTAGCTAAAGCCTTGTGTTCCGGGGATGTCCAGACTATATACCCATTATCATTCAATCTTATATAAATCAACACATGAATAGAGGAAAGAGAACTCAACATTCATACACTTAAGCTATAAGCACATGCATTTCTTATGTATTTATAACTAGCATCATAACACATATTATAATTCATTTATAAGCTTTTGAAAATACATTTGATTTAATAGTGATAATAGCCACATATATATTAAATTAAATCAACACATGCAAGCTTACATAAAGGAAATCCATTTTATTTTACTTGATGTTGAAAAGATGGATGCATGAATTCAAATGACATACCAAATTTAACATGATGGAAAGAGGACAACTCAAATATAAGCATGTGATTCATCTCAACCAAACTAGTTCTTAAGGACAATCAAATCAAATAAGATTATTTAAAGCAAAACCAAAGCTTCTTTATTAATTAAGTTTTGGATTTGATTTGATTTAAAGAGGAGAAGAGAAATCATCACTTGTTATTTTAAACCCATTCCCACATTAGTGATTTGATTTAATTTAAGGAAATGTAATTAAGTTGATTTTATGGGTTAATTAAGTTGAACCCTTAATTAGATGAATTAATTACCTTTACCTATGTCACCTTAAAGTAACTAAATAATTATGAGCCATGATATGCATGGAAAATAAACTTGCAATGATCCTAGAAATAAAAGGGGCCTAATGCAATTGGCTCATGATTAATAGTTAATTAGATTAAGGGACTTAATTAATTACTCTTATGGTTTTCCACACATGTGGACTAACCATAATTTCATTAAACTCCTTTAGGTTATTAAACACCCAAAGATCTACCCCATGATTTAATTAATTAAGGTGATGTGATTATGATTTCAATTTGATTAAGTGATTTAATTAATTAGTTAAATCTTAATTAATTTCATTTTAAAAAAGGGTGAAATGAACTTAGGGAAACCCTATTCATTAGTTCACTTACTGTTGAACAATGATTAATAAAATTAACCAGCCAATTTCTTACTATTCATGGATTAATTAATCATTAATTAACTTAAAAGAGAAAGTTTTAATTAGTCAATTTTCTAATTAAGTGAGCAAATCCCAAGAAAATCATGGGAGTAGAGGTCATCCCATTAAATTAACCCACAAAATTTGGGATTAATTGCTCAAGTAATTAAGGAGTAATTAAACTAATTAATTAATTTTGTAATTAAACTTAATTAACTATTCAAAATTAGTTAAGATTTTTAATTAATTCTCCTATAAAATACCTTTAAAATGAGTATTTATTTGCATTTTTTATTTCTCTATGATTTTTATGATTTTTAGAAGTTTCCATTAAAAATGATTAATTAAGCTAATTAAAGCCTAATCCTATTGGTGCCATGTGATGTGGATGCGTGCTTTTCATGGCATCGTGGATTGGCTACTTAAAACTTATCCAACTGACTACGTGGTGGATTGCTTTCATCCATGTCCGATCTAAGATCGCTATGATTAATCCACATCTTAATAGATTAAATCATTGATCTAGTGGATCTAATCATGACTATCCATTCCTACCACATGAAAAGGATGGTGTGTGTTCTAATGTCACATGAGTGAGGGAGAATGGAGTCCATTTACCGTTGCTCACTTTATCCAAGCTTACCCAAGCTCGATCAACTCCAAAAAGGATCCCACACCTTCACATGACATCGATAGGGGATCCAATGGTCAAGATCACATGAGATGATGCAAGTTTTCTTCAAAAGCTCCAACCCATTTTGCCTAAGGATTAGTTTTGGAAGCATACCTCGTGAGCTCAAGATCGGTGGCTCAAATGATTGAGGAAGCTTCATCTAGTGGAGATGAAGCCCTATTGAGAATTGGATCAATTCCCATGTTCACTGGCCATGACCGATGATTTGGAGCTCCTTTGATGAAGTCCCACCTCGTGCTCGAAGCGGGGAGATGATTCATTCTTGCTCGAGGCCTAGGAAGGTGCAAAGTTAATTTGAGTTTTATGGAGAAATGGGGAAGTTAGGTCAAAAATGGGAGTGTCCTATTTTAGGACAAATGGGAATGGCATTTTTTGAACGAGGAATGAGCTTAGGAGCTTAGGCAATGGCTCCAGCGGCATGTCTTGGGTAGATAGGGGTCTGAGGAATGATTTTTGCGTGTGTTTGAGTGGAAACTAGGGGGTGTATACCCCTTCATCATCATGGTGGGATCGGGTTTGGCTTCTAGTGGCCATCACCATCTCGGAGTCATGGGTGGGAGGAGGTGAGTTGGCTCGCTTGGTTGGTCAAGGTGTGGAGGTGGCCAAAAAGAATCATGGGTGTCCTATGGGTTTCAAATGCTCCAATGGAGAGGGTGAGGTGATTTCACCTCCCATGGTGGTCAACCCAACCACCATTGAGTGTCTTAGGTGCCTAGGTGGACCATGAGTACCAAGTGGCCAAGGAATGGAAATGACCACTTACATGGGTGATTTGTCTCATGTGATTCCCTTGACCCAAGGGTAGAATGATCATTTGGCATTGATTTGATTTGGGTAGATTTGAAATGAGCCAAAAGTGGTCCCAAATTTCAAGTCAATTGGAGTTGATTTGTTAGTTTGGCTCAATTTGACTCATTTAGGTCAAATTAGTTAGTCAAGTTGACCAATTGGTCAAATTGGTCAAACCAAGGGTTGGGTCAAGTTCATATGATCATTTGGGATGTTTTGGTTCAATTGGTTTGGTTTAGTTTGGCTTAGATTTGATTTTGGCTCATTTGAATTCATTTGGGTCAAATGGGTTAAGTTGACCAAATTGACCAAATTGGGTTGGGTGTTGGTTTGGTTTAGTTGACCAATTGAAGATTGTAGCTTTGGTTTCAATTAATTTGGATTTTTGATTTAGGCCAACTTGAACCTTTAGTTCAAATTGGGCTAAGTAGGTTAATTGGGTTCAATTGGGTCTAATCATGGCTTTGGTCAAGTTCAACAATCAATTTGGAATGAACTTGAGCCATTGGTTGCAATCAATTTGGTTTATATTTTGATTTGACCCAATTTGGACTTTTAGGTCAATTTGGGTCAACTTGGGTCAAGAGGGCCAATTGGGTTTGGTTTGACTCAATTGAAGGTCAAGTCATATTCAAATATTGATTTTGATTTGGTATGAATCATTGGTTTCAAGGGATTTGGCTTAGGTTGCAATTTGGCTAGTTTGTTCATAAGGGTTTTGACTTGGTCAAATGACCAAGTTGACTTGGTTTGACCTAATTTGTGATAATTGATCAACCTAGGTGATCAACAATCATGATGGGAGGTTTTGATGGGCTTGGTTCAATCCAATTTGGGTAGGATTAGAACTTGGCTCAAGGTCAAACCACTTTGGGTCAAGTGGACCAATTGGGTTTAGTTGGCTTGATTTTGGGTTGAGTTTGATTTAGTTGAGTTTATATATGGATTTGGATTGATATATAAATTCAATAATTTTGGGTTCAAATGGGTTTTGGTTCATTTGAACATTTCAAGTCAAAAGGGTTAAGTTGGGTTTGGGTTGATTTTGGTTTTGGCTTGATGATTGTAGATTTCATTTATATTTGTATGATTGAAGGTATGATTGATTCATGAGAAAATCAATTGAATTTGGTTTTGGAATGAAGGAATTTGGCTAAGTCCATGGAGTTGGGTCATAAGTTTGATTTTGATTTGGTTTGATTTAGTTTTGATGATTTAAATGTATATTTCATTTAAATTTGTGAAGATGATTGAAAATATGATTGATTTGAGAAAATCAATTGAGTTTGACTTGATTTGGATTAAGATTTAGCTAAGTCCATGGATAGGTCATATGGCTTAGAAGGGTTTTGATTTAATTTGATTTAGTTTGATTTAGTTTTGATCATTTGAATGTAGATTTGATTTATATTTAGAAGATGATTGAAGATATAAATTGATTATGAGAAAATCAATTGATTTTGGATTGATTTGGATTAAGATTTGGCTAAGTCCATGGATAGGTCATTAGGAAGGGTTTCAAGTTTGGATTTGATCATGGGCTTCAATCATTTGGTTGGATTTGGATTTGAATTTGATGTTTGAATTGAACTTGAGGTTTGGTTTGAGAAGGTGAACATGGATTGGATTTGGGTTGTAGGGTGATTATCCTAATCCCTAAGGCATAACCTAATCATATGGTTAACCCTTCTAAGTCTTTAGGCTTAGGTTAAGTGTTTACCTAATTATTAGAAGTGTCTTATGACTAGGAAAGTCTTAGTGTCTAGAAGACTCCTAAGTCTAAGATGGAAGATTGAATCAAGACTCCAAAAGTGAGGTCAGCCTTAGCTCCATAGTTGCCCTTGAGATAGATGATTGGAAAAGCCAAGTTTCATAAAATACTAGATACATCTTTCAACACTTTGCTTGGAGAGACCATGGATACATGAGAACAAATATAGTTCATCCTCTACATTAGTATATGAAGTTTGTGAGAGGTGGGATCATCTATGTCAAAGGAGATCAAGCCATTTATCATGAGGTGTATATATGAGGATGCTTACTACCTCCCTCAAAATCAACAATCTAACTTGGTTTAAAGTTTAAAAAAAAAGAAAAGAAAGAGAAAAAAAAAAGAAAAGAAAAGAGAAAATGAAAAGAAAATAAAAGGGAGGAAATAGACTTGAGGAGGAAGTGGAGCCTACATTAGATTAACAAGCATTACTCCATTCAACATATGGGTAGGACGACCTACCACCACCGTGCAGGAAGAGGCTAGAGGCCCAAGGGTGGAAAACCTCTTATTGGCCACCCAATAGAAGATATGTCCCATCTACTAGTACACACCTACTATCCATATAGACTTAGAATCTAGTTCATAGGATGAGTCTTATATGGTTAACAGCCACCAGCTCTTCTCAAAGTAGATTCCCTTGAGGTGACACTTGAGCCATAATGAAGATCAGCTCCAAAGCAAAGCATAAGTGTATCCAAGTCTATATGTGAAATAGTTAGGCATCGGGGAACCTTAGCTCTAACCCACTTTCCTCTTAAAAAAGGGTTTGGTAGTTATGAAGCCCTAAGTCCACAGTGTGAAGATTTAGAGGTTCTTTTCGGGAGCATCATCCTCAAGTCAAGAAGTTGATGTAGAACTTGAGGATGATTCATATAAAGATTTAATAGAATTACCTTTTGATTGGTACTTTGTGTTCATAATTTAGCAAAGAAAGGGTTAATCCCACATACTTGGTCAAAGCAGCATACTTTGAAAGAATATGGAAGAACAAATGCAAAAGCTTCAATCAAGACCAGACTAGATTCAAGTGGGTCCATTCAATGATGATATTGCTAGTCAACCAATCCAAATGATATCTTTTCAAATCACATTAACTCATATGAGGAGGCAGATTTTTTGAAGTCAAAGATGCACCGCGAGTTCAAAGAAGTGATCAAGTCAACCATCCATGAGCTCAAGAAATCAACTTAGAACTAAAGAAGATCCACATACATCGGTTGAATGAAATTGAAACCAATGACTTAGTTAGGCTATTGATTGAGTTTAAGGACTACTTTGCATGAGTTATGAAGATATGCATGGATTGGCTCAATATGTGGTCCATAAACTAATAGAGCCTAGCTATCAATAAAAGCTCCTAGACGCATAATTATATAACAAGTCATTTATGAAGTCAAGAAATTGATTGATGGCTTTCATCCGGAAGAAAAATACCCTACCGTTAGCCAATTGTCCTAGTTAAGAAAAAATGGCCAAATTCACATATGCATAATTTTATGGATTTAAATAAGGGATGTCCAAAAGATGAATTTCCAAAATCGATGGTGGACATTACTCTCATCGCATTTTATCTTTCATGGATGGCTCATCGATATAAAATAAAGATGGCCCATGAAAGAGACCTTTTAGAATCTATGCTATAGGTCATGCCTTTAGCCTTTAAAATGTACATACTGGGTGACTTAATCTCAAACTCATTCATCATCAAGTCGAGTGGTCAATGATCTCAAGTCAGAGAAAAGGAAGACCATCTCTTTGACTTGAGAGTAGTTTTGAATAGTTAAGATAATTTAACCTCAAAATGAACTCTATGTGCATTCGTAGCTTTAGGAAATTCTTAGGTTTATTTTAACACCGGGGAATGAAATCGAGGAAGATCAAGGTGATATTAGAAATGCCACCCCATAAAATTTTAACTCAACTTAGATCATTCCAATGGTGTAAGATGCTTTATATCCAACTTATCAAGAAGATGTCAATTCTCCACTTGTCAAAAGGATGCCAAGTTCAGACATGAACATGTGACATTCAAGCATTACCATTACCGATATCGCCTTTTAAATAATTACTTTTACACATTAGATGACTCTTGGTGCTTTATTACCAAGCCAATGATGGAAGGAAAATGCACTCTACTACCATCATCTAATCCCTACCGAGCTAATTATCCACCCATTGAGAAGCATTGCTAGCTTTAATCTTTGCATCCCAAAAGCTACAACACTACATGCTTCCTCAAGGTGAACTTAATCTCTAGGATCAATCCATAGTATCTCATGACAAATTATCCAGATGGTTGGCACGATGGTCATGATCCTCATATAGTTTGACATTACCTTCATACCCTCTGTGGTGAAAGGACAAGCAGATTTCTTAGCAAAGACACCTTCTTATTCTCTCGCTTAGTGATGATGCATTCCACTGGAGATGTACTTTGATGGTGACTTCCTCTCAAAGAGGAGAAGAACCATAATCTACTATTCAAAGGCAAGGTAAATATTTTCTTAACTGACTATGATGATGAGATTCTCATATCATATGTCCAATCTACCAACAAATGAAGCCAATATGAGGCTTTAACTGCCACTATGGAGTTAGTCATTACTCTAATCATCTAGAACATCAACATCTTTCGAGGTTCTTAGCTAGTTATCAACCAAATCGCGGGTCTATAAGGTTATAAAGCCAAGCTCATCACTACCAAGTACACCATAGTTGTCCCAAATCCCAAAGGTTACCATTTATAAGATTCTCGAGAGAGAACATCATAGCATATGCTTTAGCCAAGCTTGCAAGGAGTTGGCATGCCGAGGATGAGTCCATATCAATAAAGGTCCAAAATAGACAAGTCTTATCCTTATTGATATTGAACTCATCAAAAGTACTCTTAAAAGGGAGGTTCCCATTGCCAAGAAGGATGAGGAGTTAGATTGGAGGCAACCATTCATGGATTACCTAAATAAACAAACTACCTCAAAGAAGTCTCAATCCCACAAAGATGAGAGCACTTTCTTGCTCTTGGATGGTGTCTTATGCCTTTCGATCATATGTGGTTACATTGTTTTAGACAAGCATGAAGCCTGTAAGATCATGACTGAGGTACACTCAGTATTATGTAGAGCCAACCAATGTCCAAAGATGAAGCCAAGATCAAGAGACTAGGATACTACATCGATGATCAAAGATTGCATGGATAGAGAGATGCCACCAATGTCAAATACAAGTGGTCTACACCAACCACCCAACATTCTACATCTTACATTGGCCTCATGACATTCAAGTGTTGGGGTACCTACATAGTTATTTGATTAATCCTCTTCTTCCAAGGGTCATTGGTTCATCTTAAATTTTACCATGACTACTTTTCCAAATGGATGAAGGCAATTTTGCTCAAAGAGATCAACAACTTTGCCCAAAGACATATCATAGATTGGAGATATTCTACCATCAACTACCCGAGGGCAAATAGTTTAGTGTAAGCCTTCAATAAAACTCTCATCCAAATACTAAAGAAGATACAACAACAAGTTACGTGGCATGAGTAATTAGTTGAAGCTTTGTGGGCCTACCACAACACATATAGAACTCCAACTCAGTATACTCCTTTATCCTTAGTGTATCAATCCAAAGTCATTCTACCATTAGAAGTCCAACTCCCATCACTGAGGATAGTTATTAGTATCAAGATCATAACAAAGCGTAATGCCAAGTTGGTTAGAAGAGCTCAAAGGTTTGAGGAGATTACGGCATGCCAAAACTTTGAGTTGTACAAAGCTAATCAAGCTCACAACAAGTTGGTCTATCCTAGATTTTCAAGTAGAGAGCTTATTTTAGTTCTAAGGAGACCGACATTACACATCGTAAGATGGGAGGCAAGTTTGAACCCACTTGGGAAGGCCCTTTGACATAGAAGGCTTACCAAGGAGGATCTTATCGCCTTATTAATCATAAGGAGAGCACCCAATGCTTCCAATCAATGAACTCTACTTAAAGAAATATTATAAATCATGTTTGAAAATAATTATTATCAATGAAAATTATTTCAATTCAATCTCTTCCATGTTGAAAGTATTCTTATTTTGAATCGCCAAAAATGTGTTTATGGTAGGTGTAAGAACCCAGTGGCATCATCCTTATCATCACACAACAAAAACACAAACTACACATAAACATATTAAAAAAACACAAATCTTTTGTCTCGGGCTACTCTAAGTTGAGATAACGCCCCCAACGACTCTCACTCAATAGTTTAGTCGTCGCGGCTACCGCTAGTATGTCACCCCAATGGTCTTCTTGCTTTAGAGGATGTAAGTCTACTACACTTTCCTTTCTTACTTGGCCACTTCACACAGATGAGTGCCTTGTTAGTTTGGTAGGCCTTACTATGTGGTCGATAAGCTACCTCATGTAAGCTTTGTTTAAGAGGATGTGAGTCTGCTTTCTTCTTAGATTAGCCTTCATGCACTGACTGGATCAAGTATATTTAAGGTTTAGGTCTAGTCCCCTAGTGGTTGCTTCCCTCATGACTGCTTCAAGTCTGGGTCTAGTCTTTCCTCGGGGCTCCCCGCTTAGTAGTCACTCTAGGTCAGATAGCATCTGTGCCATCGATGACAGACTATCTAAATGAGCAGTTCCACTTAGAAAGTTGTAAGCCTATATGCTTTTTTCCAGATTGGTCGTTGGACACTAACGGGCACTTTAGGTTGTTTGGTTGCTGACAGATACACCACTCATGCTCACGGATACACCTTAGGTTGGTTGGTTCTCATCTTAGATACACCACTCATGGCAAATGTAAGTCTGCTATGTTTTCTTCTTGAGTTGGCCACCATACACTATAGTTTTCTTTCTAGGCTCAAGATAATGCCCTTAGAAGCACCTCCCCATGGGCACTATATTGGATCACATTTACACCACATTTAGACACTACCGTTACTATAAGATTGATAGTTCCTTCCTAATAACCACCCCTCGTGGTTGGAGAATCCATCTGTGGATGTGCGCATTCTTGGTCCAATAAATGAGATAGATCAAGGCCAACATTTCCTTCTCGTGGTCCTACACCAACAAGGTCCATGCAAACATATAAATAAAAAATATATATTCACTTGTGGATTAGAGGACACCCCTAGCAGAACTTTTCTAAGTAGGCATCTATCTTTAGGAAATGTCAGAAAACTCTATAGAATTGCTACTACTTGAGTTAATATAAGTCCTCTGCGGCATTCACTTAGTAGTCACCCCTAAGTTAGGTTTGATTTGTTGTGCTACCAACAGGTAACCCTAGCAGTTTTTCCCTATTTTAGAAGATGTAAGTCTGCTACACCTTCTTCCAAGCACAACTATTGCACACCAAAAGGAAACACCTTAGGTTGGCTAGCTCTACCCCACGACCAGTAGACTATCTCTTTAGATTTGTAAATTTGAGATAGGATAAGTCAAATATAGCCCCTTCTCTGTGGGTCCATCGCACACTGACATGGTCCATAAATTAAATCTATCAAATTTGATCGAGCTCACATCCCCAGCAGATATGCCTTTTTAAAATCAAACTAACCCAAACAAACCATATCAAATCACATGAAATTAAGATAAATTTAATTACTACGAGTTGACATAAGTCCCCAATGACATTCACTCAGTAGTCACCCTATGTCAAGTTCGATTTGTTGTGCATCCAACAGTCACCCTGGTTGTTCCTCACTTTGAAGATGTAAGCTCTTCTTAGCACAAACAACTATTGCACACCATAAGGCAACTTTGCTAGCTCTATCCTCGCAGCCTAGTAGACTATCCCTTGCATATGTAAACAGGTAGGTCAAGGCCGATATACTTCTCGGGGTTCATTACACACCGATAGGGTCCATACATTAACTTAGATTAAATTAAACCCAATCTAATTTTCCCTAGTGAAGTTAAATCACACACTTCTCCCTAATGGAGCCCCAAATCATATATAAACAAGTCAAGCAAATAAATCAAATTCAAAACCAACCACTATTGTGTAGCCAAATTAAACCAACTCCCCTAGTAGAGTCTAAATCAAAGGAATCCAACCAAACTCTTATTTCCAGTGGATTCATCCCCAAACAAATCTATGAAATCAAACTCAAATCTCAATCCCCAGCAGATATCATGAGCTACTTCCCTAGTGGAAGGTTCATATACCCAATCCCCAGAAGACTCGAGCCAATATCTCTAGTAGATATGCCTCCACATCAATTAAAATAAAATAAATGAAAGTCGATTCGATCTTAATCCCTGATGGATTATAGATTCTTATCCCCAATGGATCTTCTACCCAACAGTCATATAATCAAATCAAATTCAAACCTTATCCCCAACATATTTTCTTCTTCTATGCCCTCGATATAGACCCCTCACATGTCATGTCCAATGCATGTGTGATCCCCTAACAGATCTCCCTTGATGTCCTTGACATCGAATTCTCATCCAATCTTATTTTTTCTCTTATGCACACCTTTAATACTTCAACCAAAAGCCTAACAATGTATTCATTCAAATTACATCATCTTAATATCGTAATCAACATTTTATGATTTGTGATGGTGCAAGCTCAAACTAAATATACAATATCATGCTAAACATTTTATAGTGTGAATTAACACATGAGAATATATAATAATATATGATGTTATATTATAATTTGCTATAATATAATATATTGTCTAACATTACACCTCATTAGAATCACTTAAAAAGAACAAATAACAACATTTTCTCAAAATATGAATAATGTTCATTTTTGATGTAACATTGTTATTTTTCTATTAGAAATGGTACAAAATAAGATAGTTTTGGTGTTGCTTCTTGGTGTGTGCCTTGAATTTGGCCAGATTCCTCCATCTCAACCTTTAAATTAACATTTTTGTGAGTTTTGACCCAATGTATTATAACAAAAGTAAAACATAATAAAATTTACAATAACATTTAATAACACACCACCACATTCATATATATGTGAAGTTATATTATTATGTACATTATACTTTAATATGCTTTCATATAATATATTATCTTACATTACACCTTAAAATGAATCACTTTAAGCAAAAAAATTTATAAAATTTGGTTGGAAAATGACCATTTATTTTGTATTCAAAATTTCATTCTTTTGATTAAATGACACATTATAGCGCACCCCAATGATGTTCCCTAAAGCTTACCTTAAATTTGGCCAAATCCCATCATCTCATCCTATAAATCAGCATTTTTATGAGTTATACCAGTACAAACTCTACAACATCATACTATAACCAACTAAAATATGCTAAACAATAAGTAGTAATACATGATAGTATGCTATAATGCATGATGCTACACTATGTTATGACATCCTATATTATAATGCACTATAACATATTATATTATATTATATTGCATATCACATCACAAGGGATTGCTTAAGATAAAAAATCATAAAATTAGTCTAAATAATATAAAACTATATATTTTAGTCGTATCACTTGCATATTTTAAATTGAAATAATATATTATGATGCCATGCTCTACCTATTATGAATTTAGCCAAATTCCACTATTTTAAAGTCTAAATCAATAATTTTATAAACAATGCTAGTAGGCTTGATTGGATGATTACAAAATATTAAAAGAATTTAAAATGCAGAAAACAATATATTATGATATATGATGCTATACTATGCTACAACATATAATATTTATTTTGAACATTAAATCTTACTTTTAGACTACAAGTGGTGTAGCACACTTTCGTACAACCTAATTCCCACTTCAAATTTAACAAATTTCATCCTCTGATTTATTAAATCAATATTTTTATGATTTATATTAATATAGATAATAGGGCACAATACCATAATATACTAAAAACATTTCAAAACATCTTATTACATTCAAAAGCACATCACTACATGCTGAAATATATGATTCTACATTATACTATAATATTTGGTATTATAATATGATTTAAGGTTAGGGTTTAGGGTATTCAAATCTCTAATAGTTAAGGGAAAGTCTCTTGAAAACATTTTCTTTAGCTACCATAACTATGTTAGGATTAGGTCATTTTTTAGATCTATTCCTAATGACATCTTTTTTAAAGGTTTAGGGTTTAGGTTAGAGTTTAGTTTAGGTTAGTTAAGGTTTAGGGTTAGTTTAGGGTTTAGGGTTAAGGGTTTAGGGTATGGTGTTTAAGGTTTATGGTTTAGGGTTTAGGGTTATAGGTTTTAGGGTTTAGGGTTTATGGTCTTAGGATTTAGGTTTTTTAGGGTTTAGAGTTTAGGGTTTAGGGTTTAGGTTTTAATTTTAGGGTTTAAGCTTTAGTTTAGGGTTTAGTTTAGGGTTTATGGCTTTTTTTAATAGAGAACAAATCTAGATTCAACATTTTTCTTTTCAATTTCATCAACTAAGTAGCACCACAAGTTTTTTAAGACACAAGCGATGACATTGATAAAAAATGAGCACACATAGAGTAAATCAAAGACCATAGATAAGTAGAACCATCTCTACTATGAAGAGACAGCTTCATAAGCAAGTAGATCGACCGTTCTTTAGTTTCTCCAGTTCCCATCAGAACAACCCTTGCATCTCGAGTAGTAGGATCCAGCCATCATATCATCGATCTCTCCACTACCACCATAGTTGTAACCTCTATCGCTCCTCCTGCCTCCATAACCACCAATGCTCTGAGCACCACCTTTATATCCACCAGCACCTCCAGATCCCCCACCACCATAGTGATAGCCATCGCCTCCACCTTCGCCTCCACCTCTAGATCTAGATTGAGCCTAACTAACGGTGATGCTCCTACCATCAAGGTTATGCCCATTCTCAGGGTTTAGGGTTATTTTAGGGTTTAGGGTTTAGAGTTAGTTTAGGATTTAGGGTTGTAGGTTTTAGGGTTTATGGTTTAGGGTTTAGGGTTTTTGGATTTTGGGTTTAGGGTTTGTGTTTAGGTTTTAGATTTGAGGTTTTAGGGATTAGGGTTTGTGGTTTAGGTTTAGGGTTTGTGGTTTAGGTTTAGGGTTTAGGGTTGTGGTTTGTGGGATTTAAGGCTTTTTAAATTAAGTAAATCGGTAGGTTTAGGTTTATTTAGTTTATTTTTTTATTTATTTGAGTTTATTTTATTTTTATTTTTATTTAGTTTAGTTTATTTATCTTAGTTTAGGTTTTTTATTTTAGTTTATTCTTTTGGTTTAGGTTTATTTTTTAGTTGGGTTTTATTTTTATTTTACATTTTAGGTTTAGGCTTTATTTTTTATTTTTAGGTTTAGGTTTAGGTTTTATTTTATCTTTTTTAGGTTTAGGTTTTAGGTTTTTATATTAGGTTTTTTTTTAAGTTTTATTTTTGTTTAAGTTTAGGATTATTTTTAGTTTATTTTATTTTATTTAGTTTAGGTTTAGGTCTAGGTTTAGGTTTAATTTATTTTAGGTTTAGGTTTAAGTTTTATTTATCTTAGTTAGTTATTTTAGTTTAAGTTTAGGTTTATTTTATTTTTATTTTAGGTTTTTTTTTTTAGTTTAGGGTTTAGGTTTTATTCTTAATTTATTTTTAGGTTTAATTTTTAGATTTAGGTTATTATTTAGTTTTTATTTTATTTTATTTTATCTTTATTTTACTTTTATTAGGTTTAGTTATTATTTTATTTAGGTTTTTTATTTTTTTTTGTTTAGTTTAGGTTTTTATGTATTTTAATTTAGTTTAGTTTTTATTTTTTATTTTATTTTCTTTTTTTGGTTTAGGTTTAGGTTTAGGTTCAGGTTATAGTTTATGTATTTATTTTATTATATTTTTTATTTTATTTTTGTTTATGTTTATTATTTATTTTCTTTTTGGGTTTTATTTAATTTAGGTTTAGGTTTTTAGCTATTAGTGTTTAGGGTTTAGTTTAGGGTTTAGGTTAGTTTAGGGTTTAGGGTTTATGGTTTGTGGGGTTTAGGGTTTTTTAGGTTTGTATAGGTTTTAGGTTTAGGGTTTAAGTTTAGTTTAGGCTTTATGGTTTAAGGTTTTTTTAATAGGGAATAAATTCAGATTCAACATTTCTTCTTTTGATTTCATCAACCAAGTAGCACCCCAAGTTTTCTAAGACACAACCGATGATGATAAAAAATGAGCACCCATAGAGCAAATCAAAATTCTAGATATGTAGAACCATCTCTATTGCAAAGACGTAGTTCCATAAGCAGCAGATTGGATTGGTCGTTCTTCAGTTTCTCTAGTTGCCATCAAAACCACCCCCACCTCTCAAGTAGTTGGATCCACCATCATATCCCCGATCTCTCCCTCCGCCAAAATCATAGTTGTAACCTTCATCGCTCTTCTCGCCTCCATAACCACCACTGCTCTTACCACCACCTCCATATCCACCAGTACCTCCAGATCCCCCACCACCACTATGATAATCGTTGCCTCCGCCTTTGACTCCATCAGATCTATTAGCTTAGCTGATGAATGTTCCTAGTCAGGTTCGCCCATTCTGGGTTGTGGAGGGTTTAGGGTTTAGGGTTTTAGGTTTTGGGTTTAGGGTTTAGGTTTAGCATTTAGGGTTTGTGGGTTTTAGGGTTTAGGTTTAGGTTTAGGTTGTGAGTTTAGGTTTAAGGTTTCAGTTGGGTTTTGGGGTTTAGGTTTGTGGTTTAGGTTTGGGTTTTTTGGGTTTTAGGTTTAGGGTTTAGAGTTATTTTAGGGTTTGGGTTTTTGGGTTTATTTGGGGTTTAGGGTTTGTGGTTTAGGATTTGGTTTTGGTTTTTTTTCAATTAAGTAAAAGTGGTTTAAGTTTATTTATTATTTTATTTATTTATTTGAGATTATTTTATTTTTTATATTTATTTAGGTTTTCTTATTTATATTTAGTTTAGTTTATCCAATTTAGGTTTATTAATTTTAGTTTAGGATTTTATTTTAGTTTATTTTAGGTTTAGGTTTATTTTTTTAGTCTTTTATTTTATTTTATAGGTTTAGGTTTTATTTTTTTATTTTTAGGTTTAGTTTAGTTATTATTTTTGTTAGGTTTAGGTTTTATTTTTAGTTTAGGTTTAGGTTTATTTTAGTTTATTTTATTTAGTTTAGGTTTAGTAGGTTTATGTTTAGTTTATTTTAGGTTTAGGTTTTCTTTATTTTAGTTTAGTATATTTTAGTTTTTTGGTTTATTTTATTTTGTTTATTTTATTTTAGGTTTAGGTTTTTTTAGTTTGGGGTTTAGGTTTTATTTATTTATTTTTTTAGGTCTATTTTTTAGGTATATGTTTTTATTTAGTTTTAGTTTTTATTTTATTTAGGTTTTTTATTTTTTTAGTTTATTTTAGGTTTTTATTTATTTTATTTTAGTTTAGTTTTTAGTTTTTGTTGTGTTTTCTTCTTAGGTTTAGGTTTAAGTTCAGGTTTAGGTTTAGGTTTTAGTTTATGTTTTTATTTTATTATATTTTTTATAAAATTTTTGTTTAGGTTTTTTTATTAATTTTATTTTTAGGTTTTATTTAGTTTATGTTTTTAGCTTATAAGGGTTTTGAGTTTAGGGTTTATGGTGTAGGGTTTAGGGTTTAGGGTTTAGAGTTTATGTTTTAGGTTTAGGGTTTAAGTTTTCATTTAGGGTTTAGGGATTAAGGTTTTTTTTTAACAAAGAATAAATTCAGATTCAATATTTCTTCTTTTTGATTTCATCAATGATGTAGCACCCCAAGTTTTCTAAGACCCAAGCGACGACATAGATCAAAAATGAGCAGCCATAGAATAAATCAAAAACCTTAGATAAGTATAATCATCTCTATTGGAGAAACACAGTTCCATAAGCAGTAGATCAGATCGACCATTCTTCAATTTCTCTTGTTCACATTAGAACCACCCCCACCTCTCGAGTAGTAGGATCTGCCATCATATCCCGATCTCTCCATCCACCACCAACACATGTAACCTCCGTCACTCCTCCCACCTTCATAACCATCACTGCTCTGACCACCACCTCCATATCCACTAGCACCTCCATATCCTCCACCACCATTGGGATAACCACTACCTCCACCTTCCACCAGATCTAGATGAGCCTTGACGGTGATGTTCTGCTAAGGTCTCCCATTCTTAGGGTTTAGGCTTTAGGGTTAGTTTAGGATAAAGGGTTTAGGGTTTAGGGTTTAGTGTTTAGGGTTTAGGGTTTAGTGTCCTAAGTTTTAGGGTTAAGGGTTTTAGGATTTAAGGTTTAGAGTTTAGGGTGTAGGGTTTATGATTTATGGTTTAGGGTTTAGGGTTTTAGGGTTTTAGAGTTTAGCGTTTAGGGTTATAGGATCAGGGTTTAGGGTTTTTTAGGATTTATTTTAGGTTTTTTTTTTTTAAAATGAAGTAAACCGGTAGGTTTAGGTTTATTTAGTTTATTTGTTTATTTATTTGAGTTTATTTTATTTTTATTTTATTTAGGTATTATTTATTTTATTTAGTTTATTTATTTTAGTTTAGGTTTTATTTTAGTTTATCTTTAGGTTTAGGTTTGTTTTTAGAGTTTAATTTTATTTAAGTTTTAGGTTTAAGTTTAATTTTTATTTTTAAGTTTAGGTTTTAGGTTTTATTTTATTTTTAGGTTGATTCTAGGCTTATTTTAGGTTTTAATTTTTAGTTTAGGTTTAGGTTTAGGTTTAGTTTATTTTAGGTTTAGGTTTAGGTTTTATTTATTTTAGTTTAGTTTATTTTAGTTTAAGTTTAGGTTTATTTTATTTATTTTATTTTATTTTTATTTTGGGTTTAGGTTTTTCTTAGTTTAGGGTTTAGGTTTTATTTTTTATTTATTTTATGTTTTACTTTTATGTTTATTTTTTAGATTTAGGTTTTTATTTAGTTTTTATTTTATTCTTATTTTACATTTTGTTTTATTTTATTTAGGTTTTTTATACTTAGATTTATTTTATTTTTTATTTTAGTTTAGGCTTTTATTTATTTTATTTTAGTTTTATTTATTTTTTATTTTGATTTATTTTTAGGTTTAGGTTTAGGTTTTAGTTTAAGTTTTTATCTTATTTTATTTTTTTTATTTTTTTTGCTTTAGGTTTATTTATTTATCTTCTTATTAAGTTTCATTTAGTTTAAGTTTAGGTTTTTAGTTTTTTAGGATTTAGGGTTTAGAGTTTATGATATTAGGGTTTAGGGTTTTAAGGTTTATTGCTTAGGATTTAGGGTTTAGGGTTTTGAGGGTTTAGGATTTAGGGTTTAGGGTTTAGGATTTAGGATTCGCTTAGGGTTTAGGGTTAGTTTAGGGTTTAGGGTTTAGGCTTTAGGGTTTAGTGTTATTGGGCATTAGGGTTTAGGGTTTAGGGTTTAGAGTTTTAGAGTTTAGGGTTTAGGGTTTCGGGTTTATGGTTGTATGTTTAAGATTGTAAGTTTAAGGTTTAGGTTTAGTTTTTGGTTTTAGGCATTAGGATTTAGGGTTTAGGGTTTAAGATTTAGGGTTTATGTTTTTTTTTTTAAAATTAAGTAAACTAGTAGGTTTAGGTTTATTTAGTTTATTTATTATTTATTTGTCTTTATTTTATTTTTCTTTCTATTTAAGTTTATTTTTTATTTTTATTTAGTTTTGTTTATTTTTTTAGTTTAGTCTTTTTACTTTAGTTTATTTTTTAGGTTTAGGTTTATTTTTTAGTTGAGTTTTATTTTTATTTTATTTTTTAGGTATATGTTTTATTTTTTATTTTTAGGTTTAGGTTTTGGTTTTTTATTTTATTTTTTTTAGGTTTAGGTTTTAGGTTTTTATTCTAGGTTTATTTTAGGTTTTATTTTTTAGTTTAAGTTTAGGTTGATTTTTAGTTTATTTTATTTTATTTTATTTTAGGTCTAGGTTTATGTTTAGTTTATTTTAGGTTTAGGCTTAGGTTTTATTTAATTTAGTTTAGTTTATTTTATTTTAGGTTTAGGTTTATTTAATTTTGTTTATTTAGGTTTAGGTTTTTTATTTTAGGGTTTCAATTTTATTTTTTATTTATTTTTAGGTTTATTTTTTTGGTTTAGGTTTTTATTTAGTTTTTAGTTTATTTTATTTTAGGTTTATTTTATTTTTATTTTATGTTTATTTTTATTTTATTTAGGTTTTTTACTTTTAGATTTTTTTTATTTTATAGTTTAGTTTAGGTTTTTATTTATTTTATCTGATTTTGGTTTTCATTTTTTATTTTATTACATTTTTAAGTTTAGGTGTAAGTTTTAGTTTAGGTTTTTATTTATTTTTTCTTTTTTTATTTGTTTAGGTTTAATTTTATTTATTTATTTTATTTTTAGGTTTTATTTAGTTTAGGTTTAGGTTTTTTAGTTTTAAGGTTTAGGTTTATGATTTAGGGTTCAGGGTTTAGGGTTTTGGGTTTAGGGTTTGGGGTTTAGGGCTTAGGATTTAAGGTTGTATGTTTTAGTGTTTAGGGTTTAGGGTTTTAGGGTTTAGGGTTTAGTGTTTAGGGTTTAGGGTTTAGGGTTTTTGGATTTAGGGTTTAAGGTTTAGGGTTTAGGGTTATAGGTTTAGGGTTTGGAGTTTAGGGTTTAGGATTTAGTGTTGTAGGTTTTAGGGTTTAGGGTTTAGGGTTGTAGGATTTAGGGTTGTAGGTTTAAGGTTTAGGGTTTAAGGAGAATGATTTAGGATTTAGGGTTTAGGGCTTTAGGGTTTATGGTTTAGTTAGGGTTAGAGTTTATTTTATTTTTTTTAATTTTTTTAATTTGGGTTTAGGGTTTAGGTTTTTTTTTAGATTAAGTAAACTGGTAGGTTTAGGTTTATTTAGTTTTTTTAATTTATTTATGTTAGTTTATTTTATTTTATTTATATTTATTTAGGTTTATTTTTTATTTTTGTTCATTTTAGTTTATTTATTTTAGTTTATTTTAGTTCATTTTTCGGTTTAGGTTTATGTTTTGTTTATTTTTTAGCTTATTTTTTAAATTTTTAAATTTTTTAGGCTAAAGTTTAGTTTTTTATTTTATTTTTTTTAGGTTTAGGTTTTAGGTTTTTAGTTTTGGTTTATTTTTAGTTTTTATTTTTTAGTTTAGATTTAAGTTTATTTTTATTTTATTTTATTTTATTTAGTTAGGGTTTAGGTTTAGTTTATTTTATGTTTAGGTTTTATTTATTTTAGTTTAGGTTTAGGTTTTTTTTGTTTATCTTAGGTTAATATTTTTTTTTTTACTTATTTAGGTTTTAATTTTATTTATTTTTTAGCTTTATTTTTAGGTCATTTTTAGGTTTAGGTTTCTATTTATTTTTTATTTTATTTTATTTTAGGTTTATTTTAATTTTATTTTATGTTTGGTTTTTATTTTATTTACATTTTTTTATTTTTAGGTTTAATTTATTTTTTATTTATTTATTTTAGTTTTTTTTGTTTTTGTTTTATTTTATTTTTATGTTTAGGTTTTGGGTTAGATTTAGGTTAATGTTTAGGTTTTAGTTTAGGTTTTTATTTTATTTAGGTTTAAGGTTTTTAATTTATTTTATTTTTAGGTTTTATTTAGTTTAGGTTTAGGTTTTTAGGTTTTTTGGGTTTATGGTTTAGGGTTTAGGGTTATTAGGGTTTAGGGTTTAGGATTAGATTTTAAAGTTTATTTAGGTTTGGTTTAGGTTTTTTTTAAATTTTTTATTTTCTTATTTATTATTTTAAAATTAAGTAAACTCATAAGTTTAGGTTTATTAAGTTTGCATTTTATTTATTTTATTTTATTTTTATTTTTTATTTAAGTTTATTTTACTTTATTTTATTTAGGTTTTTTACTTAGTTTTATTTATTTTATTTTAGGTTTATTTATTTTATTTTATGTTTAGTTTTATTTTATTTATGTTTATTGTTTAGTTTAGTTTAGGTTTTATTTATTTTATTTTAGTTTAGCTTTTTTTAGGTTTAGGTTTAGGTTTTAGATTAGGTTTAGTTTATGTTTTTATTTTATTTTGCTTTAGATTTATTTATTTATTTTATTTTTTAGGTTTTTAGATTAGGTTTAAGTTTTATTTTAGGGTTTAGAGCTTATTTGGGTCAGGGATAGTAGGTTTAGGGTTTAAGGTTTGGGGTTTAGGGTTTTAGTTTAAGGTTTAAGGTTTAGGGTTTAGGGTTTAGAGCTTAGGGTTTAGGGTTTAAGTTTTAGGGTTTAGGGTTTTAGAGTTTAGGGTTTAGGGTTTAGGGATTAGGGTTTATGTTTTAGGGTTAGGGTTTAGGGTTTAGGGTATTTATTTATTTATTTTTAATAGAGAAAAAATTTAGATTCAACATTTCTTCTTTTTGATTTCATCAACCAAGTAACACACCAAGTTTTCTAAGACACAAGTGATGACATAGATAAAAAATAAGCACGCATACAACAAATCAAAAACCCTAGATAACTAGAATCGTGTTTACTATAAAGACATGGTGCTATAAGCAACAGATCGAATTGGTCATTTTTCATTTCTCCGCCCCATCGAACCACCTAGTAGTGGGATCCACCATCATATCCTTGATCTCTCCATCCGTCCCCACCATGATTTTAACCTCCGTCGCTCCTCCCGCCTCCATAATAACCATTGCTCTGACCACCACTTCCATATCTACTAGCACCTCTGATCCCCACCACATGATAACCACGCCTTCACCTCCACGTGCTAGTGGCGGTGATGTTTACCATCAAGGTTCTGCCCATTCTTAGGGTTTAGGTTTAGGTTTAGGTTTATTAGGTTTTAGGGTTTGGGTTAAGGCTTAAGGTTTAGGGTTAGGGTTTAAGCTTTAGGGTTTAGGGTTTAGGGTTTTAGGGTTCATGCTTTAGGGTTTAGGGGTCTTTGGGGTTTAAGGTTTAGGGTTGTAGGTTTAGGGTTTAAGGTTTAGGGTTGTAGGTTTAGGGTTTAGGGTTTAGGGTTTAGGATTTAGGGTTTAAAGTTTTTTTTTTAATTTTAGTAACCGGTAGGTTTAGGTTTCTTTTGTATATTTAATTTATTTTTTATTTATTTTAGTTTACTTTATTTTTTTATTTTTATTTAGGTTTTTTTTTAATTTAATCTTGTTTAGTTTATTAATTTTAGTTTATGTTTTTTATTTTAGTTTATTTTTTTAGGTTTTAAGTGTTGTATTTTAGTTGAGTTTTAGTTTTATTTTTTTTTTTAGGTTTAAGTTTTATTATTTATTTTAAGTTTAGGTTTATTTATTTTCTTTTTAGGTTTTGGTTTTAGATTTTTATTTTAGGTTTATTTTTAGGTAATTTTTATTATTTAAGTTTAGGTTTATTTTTAGTTTATTTTATTTTATTTAGTTTAGGTTTAGGTTAAGGTTTAATTTATTTTAGGTTTAGGTTTTATTTATTTACTTTAGTTTGTTTTAGTTTAGGTTTAAGTTTATTTTATTTTATTTATTTTTTTTTTATTTTAGGTTTTTTTTTTTTTAGGGTTTATGTTTTATTTTTTATTTTTAAGTTTATTTAGTTATTTTATTTAGATTTTATTTAGTTTTTATTTTATTTTATCTTATTTTAGTTTTATTTTATTTATGATTTTATTCTTAGTTTTATTTAATTTTTTTTAATTTAGTTTAGGTTTTACTTATTTTATTTAGTTTATTTATTATTTTATTTTATTTTTTTTAGGTTTAGGTTCAAGTTTTAGTTTAGGTTTTATTTTGATTTATTTATTAATTATATTTAGGTTTAGGTTTTATTTATTTTATTTTAGGTTTTATTTAGTTTATATGTTGTTTAGGTTTTAAGGTTTAGAGTTTTTAGGGTTTATGTTTAGGGTTTTAGGGTTTATTTTTTAGGGTTAAGGGTTTAAGTTAGTTTAGGGTTTGGGTAGATTTAGATTTAGGTTTAGGGTGGCTAGGGTTAGTTTAGGTTTAGGGTTTAGGGTTTAGTGGGTAGAGTTTAGGTTAGGTAGTTAGTGGGGTTTAGGTTTAGAGGTTTATATGTTTAGGTTTGTGTGATTAGTTTTGGTTTTAGATTTATGGTGATTAGTTTTGGGTTAGGTTGTGGATTTAGTTTAGGGAGGATTTAGTGTAGGGTTTAGAGGTTTAATTTATTTTTAAAAAGCAAACCCAGGTTTAGTTTTATTTAGTTTATTTTATATTTTATTTATGTTTATTTTTATCTTTATTTAGTTTAGTTTATTTATTTGTATTTTATTTTAGTATAGTTTTTTATATTTTATTTTAGGTTTAGGTTTAGGTTTTGATTATTTTTAGTTTAGTTTATTTTATTTTATTTTAGGTTTAGGTTTAATTTTTATTTTAGGTTTAGGTTTAGATTTTTATTTTATTTTAGGTTTAGGTTTAGGTTTTTCTTTTAGGTTTATTTTTAGATTTTATTTTTTAGTTTAGGTTTAGGTTAATTTTTAGTTTATTTTATTTTATTTAGTTTAGGTTTATGTTTAGGTTTACCTTTTATTTATTATAGTTTAGTTTATTTTAGTTTAGGTTTAGGTTTATTTTATTTTTTATTTTAGGTTTATATTTTTATTTTACTTAGTTTTATTATTTATTTATTTTAGTTTATTTTTGGTTTATTTTTTTACATTTAGGTTTTATTTTTTATTTTATTTTATTTAATTTTAGGTTTTTTTATTTTAGGTTTAGTTTATTTTAGTTAGGTTTTATTTTTTTTAGTTTAGTTTTGGTTTTTATTTATTTTATTTTAGTTTAGTTTTAATTTTTAATTTTTATTTTCTATTTAAGTTTAGATTTAGGATTAGGTTTAGGTTTATTTATTTATTTTATTTTTAGGTTTTATTTAGTTTAGGTTTAAGTTTTTAACTTTTTAGGGTTTCGGGTTTAGGGTTAGTTTAGGGTGAGATTTTTTTTGGGTTTATTGTATAGGGTTTAGGGTTAAGGGTTCTAGGGTTTATGGTATAGGGGTTAAGGTTTAAGTTTTAGGTTTAGGGTTGAGGTTTTAGTTTAGGGTTTAGGGTTTTATTTTTTAATAGAGATCAATTTCATATTCAACATTTTTTCTTTTCAATTTCATCAACCAAGTAACACACCAAGTTTTTTAAGACATAAACGATGATATAGATAAAAAATGATCACACATAGGGAAAATCAAAAATCCTAGATAACTAGAATCATCTGTATTATAAAGATAAAGTTCCATAAGTAGTAGATCAGATCAATCGTTCTTCAATTTCTCTAGTTCCCATATTAACCAGCCTCTCTGAGTGGGATCCACCATCATATTTTATCTTCCTCCCGCCACCATCCTCTAGGAGTTAGGTTTTTTAGGTTTATTAGTTTATTGTTTAGGTTTTATTTATTTTTAATTTATTTAGTTGCTTCAGGTTTAGGTTTAGAGTTTGGGTTTAGGGTTTAGGGTTTATGGTTAGAGTTTAGAGTTTAGGGTTTAGGGTTTAGGTTTTATGGTTTAGGGATTAAGGTTTTAGGGTTTATGCTTTTAGGGTTTAGGGTTCTAGGTTTTTTTAGGGTTAATGGTTTAGGGTTTAGGGTTTAGGGTTTAGGATTGTAGGTTAGGGTTTAAGGTTTAGGGTCAAGGATTTAGAATTTATAGTTTTTATTTTAAAAAATTAAGTAAATCAGTAAGTTTAGGTTTATTTAGTTTATTATTTATTTATTTTAGTTTATTCAAAATTTTATTTTTATTTAATTTCATTTTTTTATTTAGTTTAATTTATTTATTTTAAGATTATTTTTTATTTTATTTTTAGCTTTAGGTTTAGGTTTAAGTTTATTTTTTAGTTTAGTTTCATTTTTATCTTATTTATTAGGTTTAAGTTATATTTTTTATTTTTAGGTTTTTATTTATTAAGGTTTAGGTTTTAGGTTTTTATATTAGGTTTGTTTTTAGGTTTTGTTTTTTTAGTTTAGGTATAATTTTATTTTTAGTTTATTTTATTTTATTTAGTTTAGGTTTAGGTTTATGTTTAGTTTATTTTAGGTTTTAGGTTTAGTTTAGGTTTATTTATTTTAGTTTAGTTTATTTTAGTTTAGGTTTATGTTTATTTAATTTTACTTTATTAGGGTTTAGGTTTTATTTTTATTTTTAGGTTTTATTTTTTTTTATGTTTATTATTTAAGTTTAGGTTTTTATTTAGATTTTAATTTATTTTATTTTAAGTTTAGTTTTATTTTATTTAGGTTTTATCTTTAGTTTAGTTTAGGTTTTATTTATTTTATTTTAGTTTAGTTTTATTTTATTTTATTTTTTAGGTTTAAGTTTAGTTTAGGTTTAGGTCTTAGTTTACATTTTATTTTATTTTTTATTTTATTTTATTTAGATTTTTTTTATTTTATTTTAGGTTTTTTTAGATTTTTAGGGTAGGGTAGTTTAAGGTAGGGTTTGTTTCTGGGGTTAGGGGTTAGGGTTTAGGATTTGGTTTAGGGTTTTTTTGGGTGTATTTTAAAGATTAGTTTATGGTTTGGTTTGTTTAGGTTTTGGTTGGGGTTTAATGTTTTGGGTTTTGGGTTTGGTTTATAGGGTTGAAGTTTTAGTTGGGGGTTTAGGGTTTAGGGTTTTTTGATTTTTTTTTATTAATAGAGAATAAATTCAGATTCAACATTTCATCTTTTGTTTATTTAGTTTATTTTTTATTTATTTTATTTTATTTTATTTTATTTTATTTTATTTCTTATTTATGTTTATTTTTTATTTTTATTTAGTTTAGTTTATTTATTTTAGGTTTATTTATTTTAGTTAAGGTTTTCTATTTTAGTTTATTTTTTAATTTTAGGTTTAGGTTTAGGTTTTATTTTTTTATTTTTAGATTTAGGTTTAGTTTTTTTTTATTTTTTTAGGTTTAGCTTTTTGGTTTTAATTTTAGGTTTATTATTAGGTTTTATTTTTTAATTTAAGCTTGGATTTATTTTTAATTTAGTTTATTTTATTTAATTTAGGGTTTAGATTTAGGTTTAGGTTTTATTTATTTTGTTTATTTTATTTTTATTTTAGGTTATGGTTTTTTATTTTAGGGTTTAGGTTTTATTTTTTATTTAGTTTTACATTTTATTTTTGGTTTATTTTAGGTTTATTTTAATTTTATTTTATATTTTCTTTATTTAGGTTTTTTATTCTTAAGTTTATTTTATTTTTTTACTTTAGTTTAGGTTTTTATTTATTTTATTTTAGTTTATTTTTATTTTTTTATTTTATTTTATTTTTAGGTTTAGGTTTATGTTTTATTTTAGGTTTTTATTTTATTTTATTTTTTAATTTAATTTAGGTTTAAGTTTTTTTATTTATTTTATATTTATATTTTATTTAGTTTAGCATGTTTTGGTTTTAGGTTTATTTGGGTAGTTTAAGGTTTGGGGTTTGGGTTTGGGGTTTATGTGGTTTTTTTGATGTGGTTTTATTTTAGGGTTTAGGTTTGTGGTTTAGAGTTTTAGGGTTTGGTTTGGGTAGGTTTAGTTTTTAGGGTTTAGGGTTTTTTTTGGTTTAGGATTAGAGTTTTATTTATTTATTTATTTATTTTAAACTAAGTAAACTAGTAGGTTTAGGTTAATTTAGTTTATTTTTCATTTATAATGGTTTATTTTTTTAATATTTATTTAAGTTTATTTTTATTTTTAATTAGTTTAGTTTATTTATTTTAGGTTTATTTATTTTAGTTTAGGTTTTTTATTTTAGTTTATTTTTTTTTAGGTTTAGCTTTAGTTTATTTTTTTTAGTTTAGTTTATTTTTTATTTTATTTTTTAGGTTTAGTTTTATTTTTTTTTTTTAAGTTTAGGTTTATATTTTATTTTTTTAGATTTAGGTTTTAGGTTCTTATTTTAGGTTTATTTTTAGGTTTTATTTTTTTTTAGATTTAGGTTTACTTTTAGTTTATTTTATTTTATTTAGTTTAGGTTTAGTTTAGTTTAGTTTATTTTAGGTTTAGGTTTAGTTTATTTATTTTAATTTAGTTTAGGTTTATTTTATTTTATTTTAGGTTTAGTTTAAGTTTAGTTTTTATTATTTATTTTATTTTATGTTTTAGGTTTATTTTATGTTTAGTTTTATTTTATTATTTTAGATTTATTTTATTTTATTTTAGGTTTAGTTTTATTTTATTTTTTTTATTATTTTAGTTTCATTTAGGTTATTTATTATATTAGTTTAGTTTTTATTTATTTTATTTTCATTTTAGGTTTAGGTTTAGTTTAGTAGGTTTAATGTTTTATTTTATTTTATTTTATTTTGGTTTCATTTTTATTGATTTTATGTTTAGATTTTTATTTTTGTGGTTTATTTAGGTTTGGTTGAGTTTAGTTTAGGGTTTAGGTGTGTATTAGGGTTTAGGGTTTAGGTTTTGGGTTTAGGTGGGTTTAGGTTTAGGTTTAGGGTTTAGGGTTTAGGTTTTAGGTTTTAGGTTTAGGGTTCAAGTTCTAGTTTAGGATTTAAAGTTTTTGGTATTTATTTTAATTGAGAAGAAATTCATATTCAACATTTCTTCTTTTCGATTTCATTGACCAAGTAACACACCATGTTTTCTAAGACACAAGTGACGACATATATCAGAAATGAGCATTCATAGAGAAAATCAAAATCCCTAGATAACTATAACTGTCTCTACTATAAAGACACAATTCCATAAGAAGCAGATCGGATCGGCCATTCTTCAATTTCTCCAATTCCCATCAAACTACCCTGGCCTCTTGAGTAGTGGGATCCACCATCATATCCCCATCTCTCCCTCCACCACCACCAACCTCCATCTCTCCTGCCCATAACCACCAGCTCCCCCACCAGCGATAACTTGCCGCTTTGCCTCCAGGTCCTTGGCTGAGTTTGATGATGATGTTATCCATCAAGGTTGCCCATTTTGGGATTAATTTTATTAGTTTTTATTTTAAATTTATTTTAAATATTTAGTTTAGGTTTGTGGATTAGGCTTTTGAGTTTAGGATTTGGGTTTGGGTTTAGGGTTTTGTGGGTTTAGGATTTAGGGTTTTAAGGTTTATGCTTAGGTTTGTGGTAGGGTTGGGGTTTAGGTATTTCTTTTTTAGGTTTATGGCTTAGGGTTTTAGGATTGTAGGTTTAGTTTAAGGTTTAGGATTTAGATTTAGTTTATGATTTTTTTATTTATTTAGTTTAGTTTATTTTATTTTAGGTTTATTTTTATTTTATTTATTTTTTTAGATTTTTTAGGTTTATTTATTTTTTTATTTAGTTTATTTTATTTTATTTTTATTTTCTTAGTTTTATTTTAGTTTTGTTTTATTTTGTTTTTAGTTAATTTTATTTTTTTAGTTTATTATTTTTATTTTTTTAGGTTTAAGTTTAGTTTATTTATTTTAGTAGGTTTTATTTATTTTAATTTAGTTTATTTTAGTTTTAGTTTAGGTTTATTTTTTATTTTTTTTATTTTTTAGGTTTTTTCTTTAGTTTAGGGCATAGGTTTTATTTTATTTTTATTTTATGTTTTGTTTTTACATTTATTGTTTAGGTTTATGTTTTTATTTAGTTTTAATTAAATTTATTTTAGGTTTTATTCTTATTTTATTTAGGTTTTTTATTTTTTTTAGTTTAGTTTAGGTTTTTATTTATTTTATTTTAGTTTAGTTTATATTTTTTATTTTATTTTATTTCTAGGTTTAGGTTTAGGTTTAGGTTTTAGTTTATGTTTTTATTTTATTTTATTATTTTATTTTATTTTGTTTTGATTTTTTATTTATTTTATTTTTAGGTTTTATTTAGTTTAGGTTTAGGTTTTTAGCTTTTTAGGGTTTATGGTTTAGGTATAGTTTAGGGTTTAGGGTTTTTTTTGGTGGCTTAATGAGCCTCATGTTCATTCCGATCAATTTTGACGATAACAAACGAATGCTTGGATGTTCTAATGAGTGTTTTTATGTATTTCATATATCAATTGCTAACTATATATCCAACATCTCAATATGTTTGAGAAATTGCAATAGAAGAATGAAAGATAGATCAAATTGGATAAATGAAGCTCAAAATATAATATTTTAGGTTATATGCATATTTATTCATTGGCATGAATCAATTTGCTACAACTTAACATATTATTTTATAATTTATATAAATCTCTATCTAATTAACATTCAATTATATGTTTCATACATAGCATTTGAATTATCAAAATAATAAATGATAATGACTATTAAGTGTAATTATTTTATTTACTTAATATAATTAAATATTTTAATTTAATTTGATGGTTGATAACTAACATATGTATGATTATATATAAATTATATCATAATATTTAAATATCACATGTCAAAATTAACAAAAATATATGCATTTTATAATCAAAGAATTTATATCTTATTTCATCTCCAGTGGATTCCTTGGATTTTTTCCTTTAGTTTGATAGGTCACATGATCCACGTTTGATTAAAATTGAATTTATTATGACTTTTCAAACATTATGATTTTAATAATGAATGCATGCTACATGCTTTGAATATACATATTTGATTATTTTTACTTGCCCATGTGAATAGAATTTTCGCTTTAATTTAATATTTATTTAATAAAATTATATTTTATTGAATATTAAATTATCACATGATAATGAGGTTAGAATAATATATTTTTTTTGAAATAATTCAAAATGACCTTCTTGCCTATAAATATTCATCCTCTTCATGAAAGCATTCCTCATTCAAAATTCAAAATCCTCCAAAATCTAAGAGAAAATTTTAGATTTTCCTTCCAAGTGTTCTCCAAATATTGCAAGATCAAATCCTTAGTTTGGATTTTCAACATCATCAACTAAGTGCTTTCAAATTACTTGAGTTTGTTTTCTTGATCTTAATCCTTTAGTTGTTCATGCTATTTTCACCATCTATTTATTCTTTCTAATTTATACTTTTGGTGGATTAGTCTTGGACCTTATTACATCAAAGTTTCTCAAATCTTGAAAACTCTTGTGATAGTTTGTAGGATCTATTTAACTTGTTGAAATTTTAACTTCCTACAAATTTCTTTGGTTTCTTGAAACATTTCATCATTAATTCATTTTGAAAGATCATTTATTCTTAGATTTATTTTAGAAGTATATTTTAAGCATTTTAAATTAAATTATTATGTTGAAATTATTTTCATATTTGCTAGATCTCTTTTAATTAAAAGCTTACTAGCTACTTAGATCTATCATATACTCATTTTATTTAAGTATTTTGTGATCATTGTATAATTGAAAGAATCTTAAAATAAAATAAATTATTCTCTGAAATTTATTTTATTGTGCAAAGAATATTGTGAATTCATTTTGAAATAATTTTTTATATTAGTCTAAATTGTAATAACATAAACATCTTAGTAAGAACACTTTAAGATATTTATTTTATTATTTCTTATCAATATTGAGCATTTTATCTTGAAAATTTTTAAGTGATCATTTGTAAGTTGTGAGATCATTTTTGAATTGATATTTGGTATATTTGTGAGAGATTTATTTTATCAAAATTTATTATTTTGTATTTTTTTTTGCTATGAATTTATATTATTGTACTTTTTGAGAGATACATATTATTTTGTACTCATTATAGAGAGTATATTTGAAAGCTATTTTTTATTTGTGATTATATTATAGAGTTTATTTTAAATAAAAATTGTGAATTGTCTCTCTTTACTTTTGAATTTATTTTTGCTATATTAAGAATTGTATCATGTCATTATAAAATCAAAATTAATTTTCTACTAAAAATTAAAATTTAAGATTTAAGTTTTAAAATTTTCAATATCAAAATTTTCTTCTTGTTATAAGATCACATAATTTTATTTTTATTATTAACATCCAAGAGTAGATCTTTGATGGCACAAGGATTATTCACTAGAGGGAAAATCCACTCATAGATCCACTTTTGATAGTGTACCATTTGATATTGGAAAAATAGAATTAGTACATTTTTAAGAGGTCAAGATGCACACATTATATGTTGTATCAAAATCATACACCCACAAGAGAAGTAAATGGAATTAAAGTAGAAAACCTTTTGAGGAATGTCCTAGATGAAAGAGAACTATGAATTAAATTTGTGGCTTGTAATACTTTACATTGTGCTTTATTACTGATGATTACATGAAAATTTTGTTAAGTATAGCAAAGAAATATGGGATAAACTCATTATAACTTATGAAGGAACTAGTGAAGTTAAAGATGCTCACATAAATAGACTTGTTCAAGAATATGTTATTTCATATGTCTCTCTAAATCTATTAATTTATACTAGATTCATAAAATAATTAAAATTTAAGATTTAAGTTTTAAAATTTTAAATATCACCCAATTCAATCTCCTCTTGGGTGCTATAGTGACTCATAATTGGTATCAGCCTAGGCTCTTTATTGGCTTAACATCCAAGAGTAGATCTTTTCACTATGGCACAAGGATTCCCAAAGGGTTCACTACCAGAGGGAAAATCCACTCATAGACCTCCACTTTTAGATAGTGTACCATTTGACTATTGGAAAAATAGAATTAGTACATTTTTAAGAGGTCAAGATGCACGCATGTGGTATATGTTGGCTCATCAAAATCATACACCCACAGTAGAAGTAAATGGAATTAAAGTAGAAAACCTTTTGAGGAATGGTCTGTAGATGAAAGAGAACTTGATGAATTAAATGCTAGGGCTTGTAATACTTTACATTGTGCTTTATTACGATGATTACATGAAAATTTACTATGTTAAGTATAGCAAAAAAGAAATATGGGATAAACTCATTATAACTTATGAAGGAACTAGTGAAGTTAAGATGCTCACATAAATAGACTTGTCAAGAATATGAGTTATTTCATATGTCCTTCTAAATCTATTTCGATATGTATACTAGATTCATGAAAATAATTAACACATTACATTCTCTTGGAAAACATATAGGAATCAAGACTTAGTCTATAAGATTCTTAGATGTCTTCCAAAAGAATGGGAAGCTAAAGTAACAAAATTTATGAAGCTAAGGATTTATCTACTTATCCACTTGATCATTTTGGGTTCTTTGATAGCACATGATAGGTTATTGCTCAAAGGGATAAGATGGATAACTCAACAAAAGGGAGAAGGAGAAAGGAAAAGCCATTGCATTACAAGTTGATGATAGTGATGAGCATAACATCTCAAGCTCGGATGGTTATAGTGATGAGGTGGTCATGCTATCCAAAAAGCTTGGGAACTTGCTAAGGAAGAAGAATCAAAGGTATAAAAATTCTAAAAACTATAAATTTCAAATTAAAAAATTTCCTACATGTGAGGGGATCATTTGCTACCATTGTAAAAAGCCTGGACACATAAGAGGTGATTGTCTAGAACTTGTTGAATCAAAGAAGAAAGAGATTGATGTGAAAAGAAGAAAAATATGAAGGAGAAAAAGTACCATAAGAAAAAGAAGAAGACGGCTTTATGGGCCAATCCAGATTCAAATGAATCAAGTACTTGCTCATCGATGAAGAGGTCAACATATGTCTTATGGCAAATGGAGAATCTGACTTAGATTCTCAAGAGGTATGTAATGATATATCTTATGATGAATTAGATGATGCTTTTAATGATTTAGTTATTGAATATAAAAATTAAAAAGAAAATACAAAACCTTAGAAAAGAACATAAAATTTAGATATGCATTTTTGTGATTTTAAAATGAATGTGATAATTTAAAAAGTAAAAATAATTCTTTATAAAATTGTTCCTTACTTGTATGTAAACTTGAAAAGGAGAATATCTTGTTAAAAGCAAGATTAGAATTATGTTTCAAATCACAAGTTCATTATAATACTTCATCAGGAAAAACATTTAATAGAAATTATTTGCATCATACACATCCCACTCATATACCTTATAATTATCGTGCTAATTCATATGCAAACACTAATGTTTGGTGCAACTATTGTGATAGAAAATGGCATATTTCATTTGATTACTATGCACATAAATTACAAAACACTAAGCAATCATCTTATGTATGGGTACCAAAAGGTACAAGCACTACACAAACCACACATGCTAGATATCTTGCTTCAAATTTAGAATGTGGACCCAAACATGTTTGGGTTCCAAAAGTTAACATGTGAGTTTCTTTTGTAGGAATGCTTTCAAAGCAAAATCAAAGAAGGCATGTGGTACTTGGACAAGTGGATGTTCAAGACATATGACGGAGATAAAGATAAATTTTCAACTTTAGAATCAAGTGATGGAGGATTTGTTACATATGGAGATAATGCAAAGGGATAGATCATTGGCATTGGTTCTATTTGTAAGAATTCTATCACTTTAGATAAAGTTTTTCTAGTAGAAGGATTAAAAAATAATTTAATTTCTATTAGTCAATTATGTGATAAAGGTTTGAATGTAGTATTCCATGCATCATGTATTATAAAAAATAATGAAAATGTTTTGTTAGTAGTACAAAGATATAAAAATATTTATGTCATTGATTTAGATAGCTTTCATGATGTGAATTTGAATTTACTTTGTTTTAAAAGCACTCATGATGATATATGGTTATGGCATAAGAGACTATGTCATATTAACATGCACACACTTAATAAAATTGCCAAACTTGATTTAGTAGTTGGATTGCCTAAATTAAATTTTCATTCAAACTATGTTTGTGATGCATGTATTCATGGTAAGCATTCTAGAAGCTCATTTAAAAGTAAAAATATTGTTTCTACTTCTAGACCTCTAGAATTATTGCACATTGATTTATTTGGTCCTATTAGCACCACTAGATTAGGAGGAAAAAATTATGGTTTTGTGATTGTTGATGATTTCTCTAGATATACTTGGGTTTTATTTAAAACTTACAAGGATGATGTTTTTCGTGAGTTTAGAAAGTTTTCTAAATATATTCTAAGAGAACAAGGTTGTTTGATTAATAGGGTTCAAACTGATCATGGTGGCGAATTTGAAAATAAATTATTTGAGGATTATTGTGAGGATCATGGGATTAAACATAGAACTCCCCAACAAAAAAGAGTAGTAGAGAGAAAAAATAGAATATTAATTGAATTAAGTAGATCTATGTTTGACGAGTATAAATTGCCAAAATATTTTTTAGCGAGCATAAATAGCATGTTATGAGATGAATAGGATCTATTTAGACCAATTTTGAAGAAGGCACCCTATGAATTGTTTTTTGGAAAGAAGCGTAAGACTGAACACTTTCATGTAATTGGATGTAAATGCTTTATTTTGAATAATGGAAAAGATCATTTAGGTAAGTTTGATTGCAAATCAGATGATGGTATTTTCTTAGGATACTCTCTTCCTAGTAGAGCTTATAGAGTTTACAATAATAGAAAAATGATTGTAGAAGAATCAATACATGTTATTTTTGATGAAACTTTAATTGATCCTATTAGAAATGAAGTGATTGATGAAGAGATTGATAATTTTAAGAAAATATCTTTAGAAGATAATATGGATGATTCATTGCCTAAAGAATGGAAATATAATAAAAATCATCCAAAGGAACTAATTATAGGAGATCCTTCAAAATGAGTTATGACTAGAAGACATAGTAACGAAGTTGTAGATCATTCAACATTTTTATCTGAGGTTGAACCTAAAAATTTAGAAGAAGCATTAAATGATAATTTTTGGATTATTGCTATGGAAGAGGAGTTGAATCAATTTGTAAGAAATGATGTTTGGGAATTAGTCCCAAGATCCCAAGATCAAAATGTCATTGGAACAAAATGGATCTTTAGGAATAAGCTAGAAGATTCAGGTTGTATTGTTAGAAATAAAGCTAGGTTAGTTGCACAAGACACAAGTTGAAGGTATAGATTTTGAAGAATCTTTTGCAGTAGCAAGACTAGAAGTTATCAAGTTACTCCTTGCTTATGCTTATTTCAGAAATTTTAAACTTTTTCAAATGGATGTCAAAAGTGCATTTTTGAATGGATTTATTGACCAAAATGTATTTGTAGAGAAACCACCTAGATTTGAGAGCCTTGATTGTCCAAATCATGTGTATAAATTAAAGAAATCCTTATATGGTTTAAAATAGGCTCCTCGTGCTTGGTATGATAAGTTAAGTAACTTTTTGATAGATCATGGATTTAGAAAGGGTAGAGTAGATACCACCTTATTCCTTAAGAGCATAGATGATGATTTGATTGTGGTACAAGTGTATGTATATTATTTAGTACAAATGAATTCATGCCATGAGTTCTCATCTTTGATGTCTAAAGAGTTTGATGGGAGAACTTCTTCTTTTTAGGTCATAAGTATAGGAATTTTGAGAGGTTTGACATGAAAAGATTTAAATCTAAATAAAACTCTATGAGCTCATCATATTTAGATGAATTAGGAAAATCTGTTGATCAAAAACTTTATAGGAGTATGATAGGTTCACTTTTATACCTTGCTGCTAGTAGGCCTCATATTATGTTTGCCATTTGTTTGTGTGCTCATTTTCAGGCCAACCCGAAAGAATCTCATTTAATAGAAGTCAAGCATATCTTTCGGTATTTGATAGGCACTACTAGGTTAGGTTTATGGTATCCTAAAAATTCTTTATCATGTGATTTGGTTGCTTATTCGAGATGATTTTGTAGGATGCAAAGTAGAAAGAAAAAAGCACATCGGCTATGTCATTTTAGGATCATCACTTGTGTCTTGGTCATCTAGGAAACAAAATTTTGTAGCTTTATCCATCCAGTACATAGGCTGGTAGTTGTGTTGCTCAAGTCCTTTGGTTAAAGCAAAAATTAGAAGATTTTGGTATTAAGCAAGATCACATTCTAGTTCAATGTGACAATACTAGTGCTATTAGTTTGATCCCTCTAGACACTCGAACCAAGCATATAGAAATTAGACATCATTTTATTAGGGATCATGTTTTGAAAGGTCATGTTAATATTAATTTCATTAGTGCCGATATACAAATTGCAGATATTTTTATAAAACGCTTACCAGAAGAAAATTTTTGTACTTTAAGATGCGTGCTTGGAATGATAGATCCTAATATTTAAAATTGTATGTAGCTTGTTCTCACTTTTTGATGTTGTCAAAAGGGGAAGAAGAGTAAAATGTTGGTTAGTATTAAGTCTATTTTTTGCATACATTTAGGGGAGCAACATTATTCATCTCTCTTATGCATAAATTTTTTTAAGAGAGAATTTTTTTCAAAACTATGATGAAAGGTCAATTTGCACCTTCATCAAAATCAATACCCAACATTAGTTTGTCATCATCAAAAAGGGGAGATTGTTGGCTTAATGAGCCTCATGTTCAATCCGATCAATTTTGATGATAACAAATGAATGCTTGGATGTTCTAATGAATGTTTTATGTATTTCAGATATATCAATTGCTAATTACATATCCAATACATCTCATAATATGTTTGAGAAATTGCAAGAGTAGAAGAATGAAAGATAGATCAAATTGGATAAATGAAGCTCAAAATATAATATTTTAGGTTATATGCATTTATTCATTGGCATGAATCAATTTGCTCACAACTTAACATATTATTATTTAAATGAGGTTAATTTATATAAATCTCTATCTAATTAACATTCAATTATATGTTTTCATAGCATTTGAATTGTCAAAATAATAAATGATAATGACTATTAAGTGTAATTATTTTATTTACTTAATATAATTAAATATTTTAATTTAATTTGATGGTTATATGATAACTAACATATGTATGATTATATATAAATTATATCATAATATTTAAATGTCACATGTCAAAATTAACAAAAATATATGAAATTTGTATTTTATCAAAAGTCATTTTATAATCAAGGAATTTATATCTGATTTCAATTCCAATGGATTCCTTGGATTTTTTCCTTTAATTTGATAGGTCACATGACCAATGTTTGATTAAATTTTAATTTATTATGACTTTTCAAACATTAGCTGATTTTAATAATGAATGCATGCTACATGCTTTGAATATATTAAGAGCCATATTTGATTATTTTTTACTTGCCCATGTGAATAACTGAATTTTGGCTGCTTTAATTTAATATTTATTTAATATAAATTATATTTTTATTGAATATTAAATTATCACATGATAGCATGAGGTTAGAATAATATATTTTTTTGAAATAATTCAAAATGACCTTCTTGCCTATAAATAGCCCTCATCCTCTTCATGAAAGCATTCCTCATTCAAAATTCAAAATCCCTCCAGCAAATCTAAGAGAAAATTTCTTAGATTTTCCTTCCAAGTGTTCTCCAAATATTGCAAGATCAAATTCTTGGTTTGGAAGCTTCAACATCTTCAACTAAGCAAGCTTTCTCAAATTACTTGAGTTTGTTTTCTTGATCTTAATCCTTTTTAGTTGTTCATGCTATTTTTCACCATCTATTTATTCTTTCTAATTTATACTTTTTGGTGGATTAGTCTTTGGACATTATTTTTCACATCAAAATTTCTCAATCATCTTTTTGTGAAAAACTCTTGTGATAGCTTGTAAGATCTATTTCGACTTGTTGAAATTTTTAACTTCCTACAAATTTCTTTTGGTTTCTTGAAATATTTCATCATTAATCTCATTTTGAAAGATCATTTATTCTTAGATTTATTTTAGAAGTATATTTTAAGCATTTTAAATTAAATTATTATGCTAAAATTATTTTCATATTTGTTAGATCTCTCTTTTTAATTAAAAGCTTACTAGCCTACTTAGATCTATCATATACTCATTTTATTTAAGTATTTTGTGACCATTAGCTTTAATTGAAAGAATCTTTTTGGTTAAAATAAAATAAATTATTCCTTGCTGAAATTTATTTTATTGTGCAAAAGAATATTGTGAATTCATTTTGAAATAATTTTTATATTAGTCTACAAATTGTAATAGCATAAACATCTTAGTAAGATCACTTTAAGATATTTATTTTATTATTTCTTATCAATATTAAGTGAGCATTTTATCTTGCAAAATTTTTTAAGTGATCATTTGTAAGTTGTGAGATCATTTTTTGAATTGGATAGCTTGGTATAATTGTGAGAGATTTATTTTATCAAAATTTATTATTTTGTATTTTTCTTTTACCTAAAATTATATATTGGGGTTGTACTCCTTTGTAGGAGTACATATTATTGTAGGGTTGTACTCACCATATAGAAGAGTACTATTTGTAAGCTATTTTTGCATTTAGTGGATTCCTAGCTAGGGTGGCTAAAGCGTGGACGTGTTTGTTTGAGGTTTGGTCAAACCACATAAAAAATTGTGTACCTATTGTCTCTCTTTCTGATTACTTTTATTTTTACAAGAATTGTATCTTTCATTATAAAATCAAAATTAATTTTCTACTAAAATTAAAATTTAAGATTTAAGTTTTAAAATTTTCAATATCACCCAATTCCCCTCTTGGGTCCTATAGTGACTCACATTTTTTGGGTTTTTTGTTTTGGGTTTAGGGTTTAGTTTTAGGGTTTAGGGTTTAGGGTTTAGGGCATTGGGTTTAGGGTTTAGAGTTTAGGGTTTAGGGTTTTTAGGGTTTAGGTTTTAGGTTTTAGGTTTAGGGTTTAAGTTTTAGTTTAGGGTTTAGGGTTTTTGGTTTTTTTATTAATAGAGAACAAATTCAGATTTAACATTTCTTTATTTTTTTTATTTAATTTATTTTTTATTTTTTTTCATTTATTCTATTTTTTATTTTTATTTATGTTTATTTTTATTTTTATTTGATTTAGTTTATTTATTTTAGGTTTATTTATTTTAGCTTAGGTTTTTTATTTCAATTTATTTTTTAGGTTTAGCTTTAGGATTATTTTTTAGTTGAGTTTTAGTTTTATTTTATTTTTAAGGTTTTTGTTATATTTTTTATTTTTAGCTTAAGTTTTTTTTTAGGTTTAGCTTTTAGGTTTTTATTTTAGGTTTATTTTTAGGTTTTATTTTTTAGTTTATGTTTAGGTTTATTTTTAGTTTATTTTATTTTATTTAGTTTAGGGTTTAGTTTAGTTTATTTTAAGTTTAGATTTAATTTATTTTGTTTATTTTATTTTTATTTTAGGTTTACGGTTCTTTTAGTTTACAGTTTAGGTTTTATTTTTTATTTAGTTTTATATTATATTTTAGGTTTATTTTAGGCTTATTTTAATTTTATTTTAGGTTTTGTTTTTATTTTATTTAGGTTTTTTATTTAATGGTTTATTTTATTTTTTTTAGTTTATTTTAGGTTTTAATTTATTTTTTTGTTTATTTTTATTAGTTCATTTTATTTTTGTGTTTAGTTTATGTTTTAGTTTAGGTTTTTATTTTATTTTATTTTATTATTTAATTTAGGTTTAAATTTTTTAAATTTTTTTTTTTTTAGGTTTTATTTAGTTTAGGTTTAGGTTTTTATGTTTTTTGGGTTTAGGGTTTAGGGTTTAGAGTTTTATTATTTAGAGTTTTAGGGTCTAAGGTTTAGGGTTTAGGGTTTAGGGTTCAGGTCAAGGTTTAGGATTTTGTGTTTTGGGTTTTGGGTTTAGGGTGGCTTAGGGTTTAGGGTTTTTTAAGGTTTATGGTTTAGGGTTTAGGTTTTAGGGCTTAAGGTTTTGGGTTTTAAGGTTTTAGGATTTCGGGTTTAGGGTTCGAGGTTTATGGTTTAGGTTTTAGGGTTTTAGGGTTTAGGATTTAGGGTTTAGGGTTGTAGGTTTAGGGTTTAGAGTTTTGGGTTTAGGGTTAGTTTTAGTGTTTAGGGTTTAGTTTTTTGTTTTTTTATTTTTTATTTTTTAAAATTAAGTAAATTGGTAGGTTTAAGTTTATTTAGTTATTTTTTATATAATTTAGTTTATTTTTTATTATGGTTTATTTTTATTTAAATTTAGTTGGGTTTATTTATTTTAGGTTTTATTTTAGTTTAGGTTTTTTATTTTCGTTTATTTTTTAGGTTTAGGTTTAGGTTTTATTAAATTTAGTGTAGTTTATTTTAGTTTTGGTGTAGGTTTATTTTATTTTATTCTAGATTTAGGGTTTTTTTAGCTTAGGGTTTCGGTTTTATTTTTTATTTATTTTTAGGTTTTATTTTTAGGTTTTTGTTTAGGTATAGGTTTTCATTTAGTTTTTAATTTTTTTTTAATTTTAGGTTTAGTTTTTATTTTATTTAGGTTTTTTACTTTTTTAGTTTAGTTTAGTTTTTATTTATTATTTTATTTTCTTTTTATGTTTAAGTTTAGGTTTAGGTTTTAGTTTATGTTTTTATTTTATTTTATTTTTTATTTTATTTTTGTTTACATTTTTTTTTATTTTCTTTTTAAGTTTTATTTAGTTTAGGTTTAGGTTTTTAGGTTTTTATGGGTTAGGGTTTAGGGTTTAGGGTTTAAGGTTTAGGGTTAGTTTAGGGCTTAGGGCTTAGGGTTTTTTTGTGTTTAGGGTTTAGGGTTTATGGTTTAGGGTTTATGCTTAAGGGTTTAGTGTTTAAAGTTTAGGATTTTAGGGTTTAGGGTTTAGAGTTTATGGTTTTTGGGTTTAGGGTTTAAGGTATAAAGTTTAGGTTTTAGGGTTCAAGTTTTAGTTTAGGATTTAGGGTTTTTGTTTTGTTTTTTTAGAGAACAAATTTAGATTCAACATTTCTTCTTTCATTTATTTAATTTATTTTTTATATTTTTTATTCATTTTAGTTAAATTTATTTTTTATTTTTTATTATGATTTTTTTTTAGTTTAGTTTATTTATTTTAGTTTAGGTTTTTACTTTTAGTTTATTTTTTAAGTTTAGGTTTAGGTTTAGGTTTAGGTTTATTTTTTTAGTTGAGTTTTATTTTTATTTTATTTTTTTGGTTTAGGTTATATTTTTAATTTTTAGGTTTAGGTTTAGTTTTTTATTTTATTTTTTTAGGTTTAGGTTTTAGGTTTTTATGTTAGGTTTACTTTTAGGTTTTAATTTTTAGTTTAGGTTTATGTTTATTTTTAGTTTATTTTATTTTATTTAGTTTAGGGTTTAGGTTTAGTCTATTTTAGGTTTAGGTTTAGGCTTTATTTATTTTAGTTTAGGTTTAGGTTTATTTTATTTTATTTATTTTATTTTTATTTTAGGTTTATTTTTTCTTTTTGTTTAGGGTTTAGGTTTTATTTTTTATTTATTTTTTATGTTTTATTTTTAAGTTTATGTTTTAGGTTTAGGTTTTTATTTAGTTTTTATTTTAGGTTTATTTTAGGTTTATTTTATTTTTATTTTACGTTTAGTTTTTATTTTATTTAGATTTTTTATTCTTAGGTTTATTTATTTTTTATTTTAGTTTAGGTTTTTTTGTTTTATTTTAATTTATTTTTATTATTTTATTTTATTTTATTTTATTTTTAGGTTTTAGGTTTAGGTTTTAGTTTATTTTTTATTCTTTTTTATTTCGGTTTTTTTTATTTATTTTATTTTAGGTTTTATTTAGTTTAGGTTTTTTTAAACTTTATGATTTAGGGTTTAGGCTTAGGATTTATGGTTTAGGGTTTTATGGTTTAGAGTTTTAGGGTTAGGGTTCAGGGTTTAGGGTTTAGTGTTTAAGGTTTAGGGTCAGCTTAGGGTTTAATGTTAGTTTAGGGTTTAGGGTTTAGGCTTTAAGGTTTACGGTTTAGGCTTTAGGGTTTAGGGTTTTAGGTTTAGAATTAGTTTAGGGTTAGTTTAGGCTTAGTGTTTAGGGTTTCAGTTTAGTTTAGGTTTAGGTTTGGGTTAGGGCAGTTTTGGGTTTTGGGATTTTTTAGTAGGTTTAAGGTTTAAGGTTTTGGGTTTTGGGTTTAGGTTTTAGGGTTTTACAGTTTAGGATTTAGGGTTGTGTGTTATAGGTTTAGGGTTTAGAGTTTAGGCTTTAAGGTTAGTTTTAGGGATTAATGTTTAGGTTTAAAGTTTTGTTTTTTATTTTTTTTATTTTTTTATTTTTTTAAATTAAGTAAAGATGTAGTTTTAGGTTTATTTAGTTTATTTTTTTATTTATTTAAGTTTATTTATATTTTTACTTAGTTTAGTTTATTTATTTTAGGTTTATTTATTTTAGTTTAAGTTTTTTATTTTAATTTATTATTTAGGTTTAAGTTTAGGTTTATTTTTTTAGTTTAGATTTATTTTTATTTTATTTTTTAGATTTAGGTATTATTTTTTTATTTTTACGTTTAGGTTTAGGTTTTGTTTTATTAGGTTTAGGTTTAGGTTTTAATTTTAGGTTTCTTTTTAGGTTTAATTTTTTTGATTAGGTTTAAGTTTATTTTTAGTTTATTTTATTTTATTTAGTTTAGGTTTAGGTTTTATTTATTTTAATTTAGTTTATTTTAGTATAAGTTTAAGTTTATTTTATTTTTATTTTAGGTTTAGGTTTTGTTTTAGTTTAGGGTTTAGGTTTTATTTTTTATTTATTTTTAGGTTTTACTTTTTTTTATTTATTGTTTAGGTTTAGGTTTTTATTTTTTTACATTCAACGATGAAGACTTACTCCTAGGGACAGCACAACCCTTTTACATTATAGTGGATGTTGGCATCTGAGCTATCCAGTTTTGGTTGACCCAAGTGTATCAGTCAACATTATGAGTCTAAGAACCCTTGCCTACTTGAGGATCGACATCTCCAAACTCCAAAAAGAAAGGATGATGTTGAGAGGATTCAATGAATAAGGCGAGAGGGAATTGTGGTGTTTATTTTTGGATGTATGGTGGGTGGGGGGGGGGACACCACAAATCATAGGGGTACTTTTGAGGTGATCAGGTACAACATTGAGGTATGACATACTATCTTGAAAGATAGATGCAACACCCTATAATGGACCTAATCACGTAGTAAGGACTCCTAAGGCATGATGGGTCTTCGAATGTACCTGATATTTTTTCCCTACTTTACATGGATGAATAAAGTAGGGTTAATATTAAACTAGGTTCTTAAGTTTCCTATGGAGGTAAGCCTTCATAGTAAATTACATCTTAAGAAATGAAATTTCCTAAGAATTCTCTCAATTAAAGTAGATAATTATCATCTCCAAAGATTTCAAACTTAGACTATCAAAGGATTTGTTGTATTTGGAAAATCAATTGGGAAAGTTCAAGGAGAAGACTTATTTTGGAATCCAAATGAAATAAGTAGGAAATGCTCATGATACTAGAAAGCCTAGTGAGCATTCCCATCTATCCTATGGTTTGGCTTTAAAATTTTGAAGTTGACGAGATTTATATGTTTTGAGTTGAAATTTAATTAGATTGCTATGGCTTATAATCACCAACACAAGGTTGTGAGAATGCCTAAGAGGTGAGGATTTATGCTCGTAGCCCAAAGGAAATAGCTATCTCGGATCCTAAATCTAGGGAGCTTTAGTATGAGCTAAAGCACGACTTAAATCTAAGCGACAGGTGGACATAAGGGTTTACCTCCATAAGAGAGAATAAATTGTCCGACTTCTGGACTTATAACTACCTAGAGTGGTCGCCAGCTAAGTCCTCCTATGATTTTAAAACCATAGTATGGTCTTATGAATTGCAAGATTGCTAGGGTAGTTATTTAATTAGAAAGAGACAAAAGTCTTAAACACACTCCCTAAGAGACTATCACACTCCCTAAAAGACTAGAGCATGAGTGGCACGAGCATATGACTTAATCTATAGATGCAAAATCTTTTCAAATTTTATTTCATTTTAGACATATAATTTTTATAGAGGTTTTAGGATTTCTTATGCCTAAATTCATGATGAAATAGGTTATAAGTCAAATCAGGTAGAAGAAGGTGTTCTCCACCATAAGGGATGCCCTCACAGGTCAAGCATTCATTTATCATGAAAGTATGGAGATTCTTCATGTTCAAGAGAGAAAGAATATGCATGCATGATGTGAAGCATACAACCATACAACTAAGGGTTTGCTATATCTTTTAATTATCTTATTTAGGTCTTAGGCTTTATGATGAGGTTATGAGTTGTTTAAAATTTAGTTATGAGTGATTAGTTGGGTAGAAAAGTTATTTTTATCCTAAGAGCCTAATCAGTATCCAAGCCACATTAAATCATCAATCATTTAGAAACTATGAAAAGCATGCGTTAATGCACAATGTAAATGTAACATCAAATAATTATATAAAGTATCGTAAAAAAATTAAAGGCTGGTGCGATTGGGTACCGCCGTACAACCCGAAGATAGAAAAGATGGCTAGTCGAGCTCTACCCTTATACAACCTAGAATATGAAAGAATAATTATAATGGTATTAAATGCTATGGGGGTCTTCTTTCTTCATTTCTCCATTTTATTTGGTTCCTTCTTTGAGTTGGATGGTGCTTGCTTCAATGGCATCACGGGGTACCCCAGGATAAAGCCTTCTGGCCACTGCTCATCCTAATCCCCCATAGCACTAATCCTAATTCCTATTACAAAAATTACATTTATGTGGGAAAAGTAAATCTAACTACACCTACAAAATAGAGGTTAGCTAAATATACATATAATTCGTTGTATTTATAATTTGGACTTAGCACTCTACACATGGGTAACTAAGCCCACCTCCTGGATTATGACTTATGCTTAAAGATTTAAGCAACCTACAAAAAAACATTCACATTTATTTTTAAGTATCCCTTAAGCATAATCCCCTCAAGAAACCATGATTAGGCTAATATTGGCCTATCATCCAGTCTACGAAGCATACACCCTAACATCTATTCTAAAATAATATATCATAAAACAAAATATACATCACATCATACACTGTCCTAACTTAGAGTTAGAAGTGGTGACTTAATTTTATTGTGTGTATTAAAGCTTTATGTGGTAAGTCTTGTTAGGCATTAGTGTTGTATTTTTTAAGTGTATAACGATTCAATTTAAAATGAATGGTTGAATTCACTTGAAGTAGTTTAATTGATTTGAGAATTTTAATTTATGTTTTCTTTTGTTTCATTTGATTACACTTAGCAACTAAGTGTTATAAAGAGAGGAAAAGAGGATTTCCCTCTTTCATCCCTACCTTAAGTCACTTTCTAAAGTATATTAATTTGATTTAGATCTCTTTAGTGAATGGCTTGATAAATAATTTAATTAATCCTAAGTATAGGTTCACTTTAAATAATCTATTCAAAATAAAAGGCATCTTAAGATTAATTTAATTGAATTATACCAGATGACATATTAAATCATTCCTTTCCATCATATGTAACACGCATATGATTTAATCCTAAGTGTATCGATACATGCAACATATTTTAGCACACTTAAATGATGAATATATGTGTATGTTTAGAATTTATATTTTATTTGATTGAATTATTTAAACATATTAATTTAAAACTTTATCCAAATTCTTGTACCAAAAGGACATAAGAATGAAATTAAATAGGCATGTGTTGTTGTTAAACTAGGGAAGTGAGGTATTGGAGCTAGCTAAAGCCTCATATGCTTAGGAAGTCTAGACTATAAACTTGCTTTTCTTTGATACACATGGATGTATACATAAATGAGGGAAAGAAAACCATGCAAAGATTGTATATTTTTTTATTGAATCATTTATATATATTTATTAAAGCTCTATCCAAATTCTAATGTTGAAATACGTAAGAAGGAAATCAAATGGGTACGTGTCATTGTTAAACCAGGGAAGTGAGGTAATCAAATGACCTCCTTGAGGCTAGCTAAAGCCTCATGTACCTGAGATGTCTAGACTATATACCCATTACAATTCAATCTTATATAAATCAACACATGAATAGAGGAAAGAGAACTCAACATTCATACACTTAAGCTATAAGCACATCCATTTCTTATGTATTTATAACTAGCATCATAGAAGATATTATTATTCATTTATAAGCTTTTGAAAATTACTTTTGGATTTAATAGTGATAATAGCAATGCATATATTAAATTAAATCATCACATGCAAACATACATAAAGGAAATCTATTTTATTTTACTTGATTTTAAGAAAAATGGATGCATGAATTCAAATGACTTACCAAATTTAACATGATTGGAAAGAGTATAATCAAATATAAGCATGTGATTCATTCAATCAAACTATCTTAAGGACAATCAAATCAAATAAGATGATTTAAAGAAAACCAAAGCTTCTTTATTAATTAAGTTTTGGATTTGATTTCATTTAAAGAGGAGAAGAGAAATCATCACTTTCTATTTTGTACACATCCCACATTAGTGATTTTATTTAAGTTAAGGAAATGTAATTTAATTGATTTTATGGGTTAATTAAGTTTAGCCCTTAATTATATGAATTAATTACCCTTACCTATGTCACCTTAAATTAATTAACTAAATAATTATGAGCCAACATGATATGCATGGAAAATAAACTTGCAATGATCTTAGGAAATAAAAGGGGCCTAATGCAATTGGCTCATGATTAATAGTTAATTAGATTAAGGGACTTACTTAATTAATCTTACGGTTTTCCACATATGTGGACTATAATTTCATTAAACTCCTTTAAGTTATTAAACATCTAAAGTTCTACCCCATGATTTAATTAATTAAGTGTGGTCATGATTTTAATTTGATTAAGTGATTTAATTAATTAGTTAAATCTTAATTAATTTCATTTTAAAAAAGGGTGAAATGAACTTAGAAAGGGGTCCCAACTCTATTCCTTAGTTCACATACTATTGAATAATAAGTAATAAACTTACTTAACACATTTATTACTATTCATGGGATTAATTAATCATTAATTAACTTAAAAGAGTAGTTAAGGTTTAATTAGTCTATTTTCTTAATTAAGTTAGCAATAAATCCCAAGAAAATCATGGGAGGCAGAGGTCATCCAATTAAATTATCCCACAAAATTTGGGATTAATTACTCAAGTAATTAAGGAGTAATTAAGCTAATTAATTTTATAATTAAATATTAATTAAACCTTAATTATTATTCAAAATTAGTTAAGATCATTTTTAATTAATTCTCCTCTGAAATACCTTTAAAATAAGTATTTATTGGTTTTTTATTTCTCTATGATGTTTTATGATTGTAGAAGTTTTAGCCATTAAAAATGACTAATTAATTAAAGCCTAATCCTATTTACATGGCTGATGCGTGCTTTCCATGTGGCGTGGGTTACTTGAAACTTATTTGACTCAGCACCTACTTGGCTGTGGTGGACACGCTTTCTCATCCATATCTTTAGGATTAATCCCATAGCTTAATAGGATTAAATTAGATTGATCTAGAGGATCTAATCTCGACCATCTATTCTGATCATGTGGAACGGACGGTGCGTGATCTAAAATCATGAGATTGAGGGGGAATGGAGTCCGTCCACCATTACTCACTTGATCTGACCTAACCCAAGCTCAGATCAACTCCAAATGGATCCCACATCTTCACATTGATCGAGGGGATCTAGATCACACAAGATGCAAGTTTTCTTAAAACCTCCAACCCATTTTTGCCTAAGGATCGCTTTGGAAGCATACCTTACGAGCTCAAGACTAGTGGGCGAATGATCGAGGAAGCTTCATCTAGTGAGATGAAAAAGTAGTAATTAGATCAATTCCTTGACATTCACTCAGAATGCCATGAACTAATGATTTTTAGCTCAATTTTGATTGAAGTCCCACCTCCGGTGCTCAGGAAGCATGGGAGATGATTTGTTCTTGTTTAATGAGGCTTAGGAAAGGTGCGTCCAAAATTAATTTGAGATTGATGGAGAAATAGGGAAGTTAGGTCAAAAATGAGAGTGTCTTATTTTAGGATGGACGAGAATGTCATTTTCCAAATGAGGAACGAGCTTGGGAGCTTAGGGAATGGCTCTAGTGACTCGTCTTGGGTAGCTAGGGCTCTGAAAAATGATTTTGTGTGTGTTTGAGTGGAAATGAGGGGGTGTATACCCCCCTTCATCTTGATCGGATGGTGGGATTGGGTTGGGCTTCTAGTGGCCATCCAGCCATCTCAGGGAATCATGGGTGGCAGGGAGGAGGTGAGTTGGCTCAGCTTGGTTGGTTGAAGGAGTGGAAGTAGCTGCCAAGGAGGAATCATGGGTGTCCTATGTGTTTCAAATGCTCTAATGGGGAGGGTGATTTGATTTCATCACCCATGGGTCATGGCCAACCCAACCACCCCTTGGGTCCAGTTGAGCAGTGTCTTAGGTGTCTAGGTGGACCATTGGGAGAGTACCATGTGGCCAAGGAATGGAAATGACCACTTACATGGGTGATTTGTCTCATGTGATGTCCTTGACCCAAGGGTGGAATGATCATTTGGCATTGGATTTCATTTAGGAAGATTTGAAATGAGCCAAAAGTGAGTTAGTGCATATTTCAAGTCAATTGGAGTTGATTTGGTAAGTTTTGGCTCAATTTGTATCATTTAGTTCAAATTAGGTTAGGTTGGGTCAAGTTGACCAATTGGTCAAATTGGGTCAAACCAAGGGTTGGGTCAAGTTCATATGATCATTTGGGATGTTTTGGTTTAATTTTTTTGGTTTATTTTAACATAGATTTGATTTTGGCTCATTTGAATTTATTTGGATCAAATGGGTTAAGTAGACAAATTTACCAATTTGGCCAAATTGGCTTGGGTTGGGTGTTGGTTTGGGTTTAGTTGACTAATTCAAGATGATTGTAGGCTTTGGTTTCAATTATTTTAGATTTGGTTTTGATTTAGGCCAAGTTGAACCTTTAGGTCAATTTGGGCTTAGTAGGTCAATTGGGTTCAATTGGGTCAAATCATGGCTTGGGTCAAGTTCAACAATCAATTTGGAATGACCTTGAGCCATTGGAGCTAATCATGATGAGTATATGGTTACCACCTTTCTTCTCTTGTAGATTTTGGGTCAACTTGAGTCAAGCAAGAAGACCAGCTCAAAGCAAAGCATAAGTGTATCCAAGTCTATATGTGAAATAATTAGGCATCATTTTCTCTCAAAATGCAGAGGGTTTGGTAGTTAAGGTAGCCTTTAAGTCATCCACAGGTGTGAAGACTCAGAGGTTCTTTCTGGGAGCTTCATCCTCAAGTCAAGAAGTTGATGTAGAACTTGAGGACAATTCATATAAAGATTTAATACAATTACCTTTCGATTAGTACTTGCCTTTTGTTCATAATTTAGCAAAGAAAGGGTTAATCCCACATACTTGGTCAAAAGCGGTCGATTTACTTGAGAAAGAATATGGAAGAATAAATGCAAAAGCTCTCAATTAAGACTAGAAATATGATTTTGTATAGTGGGTCTAGTCAATGATGACAATTATTGGGTCATCACCAATCATTTGTATAGGTTCATTTCAAATCACATTAACTCATATGAGGAGTTGTGCTTAAATTTTAGATGATCCAAATGATTTTGAAGTCAAAGATGCATCATCAAAGTTTGAAGAAGAAGATCAACCATGAGCTCAAAGAAATCAACTTAGAAGGCAAGAAGATCCACACCCAAAATACATCAATTCTTTATTTAAGGACTACTTTTCTTGAGTTATGAAGAGATGCACGGATTGGCTCAGACATAGTCCATAATCAATAGCCTACTGTAACCCTATCAAGCAAGCTCTAGATGCATGTGATTAGACATAAAATAATAAGTTATTTATGAAGTCAAGAAACTGAATGATGTTGTCTTCATCCGAGAAGAAAAATACCTTACCTGGTTGGCTAACATCATCCTAGTTAAAAAAAAGAATTCCCAAATTCACATATGCGTCAATTTTGGATTTAAAGTCCAAAAGATGAATTTTGATTACCAATCTTGATTTGATGGTGGACATTGCCTCATCTCATGTTTATTCTCTTTCATGGATGACTCATGGATAGAACCAAATAAAATGGCCCTTAAAGATGAAAGAAACATTGCTTTTAGAACCCCGATCATGATTTATTTCTATAAGGTCATGCTTTACCTTAAAATTTAGTGCTACATCTTATGGGCTGATCGAATCTTGATGAACTCATTTATCACAAGTCAAGTGCTATTTTGATGATCTTGTTGTGGTCAAAAGTGAGAAAAGAAATACCATCTCTTTGACTTGAGAGTAGTTTTAACATTTAAGATAATTTAACCTCAAAATGAACCCCTAAAGTGTGCATTTGGGGTAGCATCGAGAAATTCCTTGGGTTTTTTGTCTAACACTAGGGAATTGAAATTGATCTAGAGAAGATCAAGGTGATATTAGAAATGCCACCCTCTAAAAGTTTTACTCATCTCAGGTCATTCCAAGGGTGGTTGGCATATCGAAGATGCTTTATATCCAATTTATTGGGAAGATGTCAGCCATTCTCAGCACTTGTCAAAAAGGATGCCAAGTTTAAGTGGAATGACAAGTGTGAGCATGCCTTTGAAGATATCAAGCATTACCTAATGTTGTTGCCAATTCTAGTATCCAGCAAGCCACTCATACTTTACACCGCTATGTTTGATCTCTTTGGTGCTTGGCCCAAGCCAATGATGAAGGGAAGGAAAACACACTCTACTACCTTAGCCATTGTCTAATCCCTACTAACGCTAATTATCCACCCATTGAGAAGCATTTCCAAGCTTTAATCTTTGTATCCCAAAAGCTACAACACTATATGCTTCCTCATATGGTGAACATAATCTCTAGGATCAATCCACTACAATATCTCATGACAGATTGGTGAAAAGGACAAATAGCGATTTCTTAGCGGACATGCATTTCTGACTCTCGATTAGTGATGATCTCCCTAATGAACAAATCATGAACTTAGGGGATACTAACATTCACCACTTGGAGATGTACTTTGATGGTACAGCTTCTTCTCAAAGAGGAGAAGAACCACATTCTACTATTCCAGGAAAGGCAAGGGTAAGAATAGTTCTCTTAATTCTGGACCATGATGTGATAGGATTCCCATATCATCTCTCCAATCCTTACACCAACAACGAAGCTGAATATGAGGCTCTGATTGCTAGTTTGGAGTTAGCCGTTACTCTAAGCATCTAGAACATTAACATCTTTGGGGATTCTTAGGTAATTATTAACCAAATCACTGGGTCCTATAAGTTTATAAAGCCCAAGCTCCATCACTACCAAAAGTACACGATAAAGTTGTTGGCCCGAATCCTAGATGTTAATATTTATTAGATTCCTCAAGGAGAGAATGTTGTAGCATATGCTTTAGCCAAAATAAATAAGTCTTATGCCTTATTGATATTGAACTCATCAAAAAGTACACTCTTGAAGGGGAGGTTGCTATTGCCAAGAAAGACTAGGAGTTAGATTGGAGGCAACCATTCATGGATTATCTAAATAAAGGCAAACTACCTCAAGAGAAGTCCCAAGCCCATCAGATGAAGCAGAGAGAACTTTCTTATGCTCCAGTAGATGCTGTCTTATACCAGCGATCTTTTGATCATATGTGGTTACATTGTTTAGACAAGCACGAAGCTTGTAAGATTGTGACTGAGGTAAACTTAGGATTATGTTGAGCCAACCAATCTAGTCTGACGATGAAAGCCAAGATCAATAGACTAGGATACTACTAGCTGACGATAATTAAATATTATATAAATACGGCTAGGCAGACCAATGTCAATTACACGGTATGGTCCTACACCAACCACCCAACATTCTATATCCTACATTGGCCTCATGGTCATTCGAGTGTTGGGGTTTTGACATAGTGGGTCCGATTGATTCTCCTTCTTCTAAGGGTCATTGATTCATCTTAGCTGCTACTGACTACTTTTCCAAGGTGATTCTACTTAGAGAGGTCACAGCTCAGCATGTGCTCCAATTTTTAAGAACTATTTTATATACAAGTCTGGAGTTCCTTAATGAATTATATCGATAATGTGCGCATTCAAAGCACTAAGATCAATAACTTTACTTGGAGATATAGTATATATTAGAGATATTGTACCATCAACTATGTGAGGGAAAATGCCTTAGAAAAAGCCTTCAACAAAACTCTCATCCAAATATTGAAGAAGACACTCGACAATAATAAGTGATGTGAGCAGTTAGTTGAAGCCTTTGGCCTACCACACCACATATAAGACTCAACTATCTAATCCTTTCTTCTTAGTGTATGGGTTTGAAGCTATTCTACCATTAGAAGTCCAGCTCCATCACTAAGGATAGCTGTGGGTAGTAAGACCATAACAAAGCAAAATGCCAAGTTGCTATTAGAAGAGCTCAAAGGTTTGGAGAAGAGATGCCTGCGAGCATGCCAAAACCATGAGTTGTATAAAGCTAAAATGATTCAAGCTCACAATAAGTTGGTCCGTCCTAGAGCTTTTCAAGTAGGAGAGCTTATTTTAGTTCTAAGGAGCAGTGTGCAGTCATAAGATGGGAGGCAAGTTTGAACCCACTTGGGAAGGCCCTGTTGCCATAGAGAAGGCCAACCAAGGAGGATCTTATCAGCTTGTTAATCATATGGGAGAGTGCCCAATGCTTCCAATCAATGGGCTCTACTTAAAGAAATAATCATGTTAGAAAATAATTATCATCAATTAAAATTCATTTTAAATTCAATCTCTTCCATGCGAAAGTATCCTTATTTCTGAATCCATGATGTGTTTGGGGGGTAAGGAAAGCGGCATCCTATCTTTCATCGATACAATACAAACATAAAATACATAAAACATATAAAATAAACACATATATTTTACCTCATACTTCTCACGAGATAATCGCAACAACACTCACCATGCTCTAAGTTGTACGTCTTACTACCCTCTTGTCATGGTCTTCTTACTTTGGAGGATATAAGTCGCTACACTTTCCTTCCTTACTTGGCCACGCACAGTAATGAGCACCTTGTTAGTTTGGTAGTCCAACCTGGCAGTGCTACCTCATGTTGGCTTTATTTAAGAGGATCAGTTTATTATGCTTTCTTCTTGGATTAGCCTTTACCTTGGGTGAGTATATTTGAGGTTTAGGATAAGCCCCTAGTGACTCCTTCCCATCTCAAGTCAGTTAATCCTTCTTGAGCTCCGCAGTAGAGACTCTAGGTTAGATAATATCTATCCCATGATAAACTATCTCGATGATGGTTACCCAAAGTTGTAAGCCCATGCTTTCTTTCCATATTGATCATTGGACAGATGGGCACCTTAGGTTGGTTGGTTCTCTATCTTTGATAGATACTCCACTCATGTTGATGGATACACCTTAGGTTGGTTGGTTCTTGCACCTTAGGATACACCACTCACAGATGTAAGTCTAACAAGGCTTTCATTCTAGAAGATAATGCTCTAGCGGCTCCCCATGGGATATTTGGATCACATCCTTTGTGACCCCATTTAGACAATACTTGGGTTACTATCGGATGGGGCTCCCCCAAGTAAACACCCTTGTGGTTGGAGAATTCATCCTATGGATGTGCAGATTCTCTCTTGGTTTAGTAAATGAGATATGTCAAGTCGACATAGCCCTTCACCAATGGTCCACTTACCTAGGTCCATGCAAACATATAAACAAAATATATATTCACTTGTGGATTAGGGGGACATCCCTAGCGGTACCTTTTCCCAAACAAGCATCCTATCTTTAAGATTATGTTAGCAAAACTCCCTATAAAATCATCTGATTACTCTTGAGTTTATATAAGTCCCTAGCGGTATTCACTCAATAGTGACCCCTAAGTCGAGTTTGATTTGTTGTGCTACCAATAGGTCACCTAGCAGTTGTTCCCTGCTTTAGAAGATGTAAGTCTACAATGCCTTCTTCCAAGCATAGTCGTTGCACACCAAAAGGCAACCCAAGGTTGGCCACTCTATGGCGAGACTTTCCATTTGGATTTGTAAATCTGAGATAGATAAGTCCAAAATTGCCCCTTCTCAATGGGACCATCGCACACCAACATTGTCCATAAATTAATTCTATTAAATTTGACTGAGCTCACATCCCTAGTGGATATGCCCTTAATTCAAAATCAAACTAAACCAAACAGACCATATCAAATCACATGAAATTAAGATAAAATTAATCTTGACTACTTTTGAGTTGATATAAGTCCCCAGTGGCATTCACTCAATAGTCGCGCTAAGTCAGGTTTGATTTGTTGTGCATGTAACAGGTCACCCCAGTTGTTGTTCCTCTCTTAAGATGTAAGTTTTACTGCCTTCTTCAAGCATTGTACTGCAAAGGCAACCCAGGTTATAGTTCTACCTCATGGACTATCCATTTGGATTTGTAAACTTGAGGTAGGTCAAGGCATATAGCCTTCTCTGGGTCGTTGCACCAATTGGGTCCATACATTAACTCATTAAATTAAACCCAATCTTTCTCCCCAATGAGTTAAATCACACCCTTCTCCCCATTGGAGCCCCAAATCATATATAAACAAGTCAAGCAAACAAATCAAATTCAAAACCATTCTCCCTAGTGGAGCCAAATTAAACAAACTCCCCCAGTAGAGTCAAAACAAAGAAATCCAACCAAACTCTTATTCTCAATAGATACATCCCCAAAAAAATCTATGAAATCAAACACAAATCCTAATCCCTAGCGGACTCGAGTGCATATTTCTAGCAGATATGCCTCCATATCAATTAATGAAAAACAAATTAAAGTCAATTCAATCTTAATCCCCAGTAGATTATAAATTCTTATCCCCAATGGATCTTCTTTCCATAAATCATATAATCAAATCAAATTCAAACCTTGTCTCCAACAGATTTTCTTCTTCTATGCCCTCGACATAGACCCCTCACATGTCATGTCCAATGCATGTGTGATCCCCTGGTGGATCTCCCTCCATTTCCTTGAAATGGAATTCTCATCAAATCTTATTTCATCTCTTATGCACACCTTTAATACTTCAACAAAAAACATGTATTTATTCAAATTACATCATCTTAACATTGTAATCAACATTTTATGATTTGCGATGGTGCAAGCTCAAACTAACTATACAATATCATGCTAAACATATTATAGTGTGAATTAACACACTATATTATATTATAATATATTATGTTATATTATAATATAATATAATATAATATACTGTCTAACATTACACCTCATTAGAATCACTTAAAAGGAATAAATAAAAAAAATTTCAAAATATGAATAAGGTTCATTTTGGATGTAAATTGGTTATTTTTTTATTAGAAATGGTAAAAAATAGCAAAATTTTGGTGTTGGTTCTTTGGTGTGTGCCGTGAATTTGGCCAAATTCTTCTATGTCAACCTACAAATTAACATTTTTGTGAGTTTTGACCGTGACACACTAGCGAGGTAGCATGTTGACCCGAACTAGAGCAGCTAATGAGTGAGTGCCACAGGGGGCTTGCTCCCACATCAAAGTAGCTCAAGATAAAAGATATGTGTTAATTTTTATGCTTGTGTTAAAGGGGAATTGGATGCCTCTTGGGTTCTCTCATGCCTATCCTAAACACACTTGGGGTAATGGTGCCACGATGACAAGAATTCCCATTAGAAAGGATGTCCTGGTTCTCTTACATAACTCGGTATGCAAATCGATGCCTCTTGGGTTCTCTCACACTTATTCTAATAGTGCCAAAAGATTGTATTTGATTGTGTTTGTGTTATGAAAGAGGGATAGGATCTTGGGACTCTTACACTATCTAGTCATGTGGATTCACAAGACAACAAACAACTTCAAAAGAAGATTTTGATGAAATGGAATTAGATTTTAGTTCTTGTTTATAATTATTTTCAAACATGTTTTATGGGTAATATTTCTTCAAATAGAGCCCATTAATTGAAGCATCGGGTGTTCCCCCTACAATCAATAAGGCATAACAATGTAGTGGTCTCTTTAAGACTAACACAAGTTCTTCTACTTTGAAAGACCTAGTGGACCAATGTTGTGAGCATGAATCATTTTGGCCTTGGCCTGAGATTTTGGCATGCTGTGACTCTCCTCCAAACCTTTGAGCTCTTCTATAATCAACTTTGCATTCTGCTCTATAGTGGTCTTTCTACCAATGCTATCCTTAGTGAGGGAGTTGAACTCTAAAGGTAGGCTTTGGACCCATACATAGGAAAATGGGGTATTGAGTTAGGTATGTGTGCGGTGCCCACAAGGCTTCACCAACTTTTCATTTCATTGTGCTTATTATCATCAGAGTCTTCTTTAGTATTTGAATGATAGTTTTTTGTTAAATGCTTCTACTAAGCCATTTTTCTTTAGTAAATCTTTGGAGTATCTCCAATCTATAGTGTCTTAAGAAACTATTGATCTTGGTTCTTTTGAATGCATACCATTAGCAATATAATTCATGAGGCACCCAAACTTATATGATATGGTTCCTAAAAGAAACACATGTTGAGTTGTGACCTCTTTATTACCTCGCCCACAGTGGTTGGTGGCGGCTAAGATGAACCATGACCCTTGGAAGAAGGTGGATCGATAGAACTCTGTGTACCCCACTCAAATGGCCATGAGGCCAATGTAGGGTGTAGAATATTGGGTGGTTGATGTAGGATCAGACCATGTACCTAACAATGATGGCATCTTGTAGCTACATCCAGGCAGTCTGTAATCATCGAAGGCTAGTAGTATCCTAGTCTCTTGATCTTTGTCTTCATCTTCAGACTGGATTTATGTGCTGCATAGACCTAAATGTACCTCGATTACAATGTCATGGATTCATGTTTTATAAATAATGTAACCACATTTGATCAAAGGACCGTCGATATAAGGTGCCATCACCGAGAGCATAGGAGAGAGCTCTCTATTTCACCTGATGGACTTGTGACTTTTCTTGAGGTAGTTTGCCAGTGTCCAAATAGTCTATGAGCGGTTGCCTCTAATCTAGCTTCTTGTCCTTATAGGCAACGACAACCTCCCCTTCAAGAGAAATTCTCTCGATGAGTTCAACACCAATATGTGATAGGACTTATCTATTTTAGAACCTTACTAGAATGGACTCATCTTCTGGACATGCCAATTCTTTGGCAAGTTTGGCCAAAGCATCAACTACTATATTCTTTGCTCTAGGAACCTTGTAGATGGTGACTTTAGGGATTTGGGCTATAATTCATGGTATACTCATGTAATGATGAAGCTTGGGTTTGAGAACCTTGTAGGACCCTGTCGATTGATTGGAGAATCTCAAAGATGTTGATGCCCTTGACACACCGTGATAGCTAACTCTAGACCGGATCAAAACCTCATACTCTTCATTGTTGGTGTGATTGGAAAGATAGTATGAGAATCTCACATCTATGGAGTTAAGAGAACTACTCCTACCCCATAGAAAGAGTAGATTGGTGCTTCCCCTTTATGAAAGAAGCTACACCATCAAAATACATCTTCCATCGATGGTTTGTCAACCTCCCTAAGTTCATGATTTGTTCATCGGAGATCATCACTAAGCTGAGAATCAACAGGAAGTAGGTGTGATGTTAAGAAATCCGTTAGTTCTTATCATTTTTTTACGCATGTCGAATGTGATATCAAGCGTAGAATCATGGATCAACATGCCAAATATCTAGATAGCATTGTGTCGAGATATTGTGATTGGTTATCAAGTTCACCATGAGAAAGCATATAGTGTTCGAGATGCAAAGATTAAAGGTAGGAAATGTTTCTTAATAGGTGGATAGTTGGCCTACATGGCTAGTAGACAACACTCTCCTTCCCTTCATCATTGGCTTGGGCCAACAAATTGAGAAAGTCATCTAATGTAGTAGTGTAGAGGATGAGTGGCCTACTAGGATAGGGGTTGTTAGAACTAGCAGCTTCACCAAATACTGCTTGATATCTTTGAAGGCATGCTAGCACTTGTCATCCCACTTGAACTTGGCATCCTTTTTGATAAGTGTTGATAATGACTTGCATCTTAGAGGTTGGAAATAAAGCATCTTAAATACTCCAACTATCCTTGGAAGATGAGTTGAGTTAAACTCTTGAGGTGGCATGTCTATGATAGCTTTGATCTTTTCTAGATCTATTTTTATTCCCCTGTTAGACAACTCAAGGAATTTTCACGAAGCTACTGAATGCACTAGGATTCATTTTGAGGTTATATTATCTTAACTGTTCGAAAACTACTCTCATGTCAAATAGATGGTCTTCCTTTTCTCTGCTCTTGACTACTAGGTCATCAACGTAGCACTCAACCTAATGATGGATGAGTTTGTTAAAGATCTGAGTCATGGCCCATTGGTATGTAGCATCAGTATTTTTAAGGCTGAAAGGCATTACCCTATAATAATAGATTCCGATCGGGGTTCAAAAAGAAGTATTTCTTTCATCTTCAGGGGCCATCTTGATTTGGTTGTAACCAGTTGACCCATCCATGAAGGAGAAAATTGCATGAGATGAGGCGATGTCCACCATTAATTATGATATAGGAAAAGGAAACTCATCCTTAGGACATGCCTTATTTAAGTCTTCAAAATTGATGCATATAGAAAATTTGGCCATTCTTCTTCTTAGGATGAGCGGCTAGGTAGTACTTTTCTTCCCTGATGAAACCAACATCGATCAGTTTCTTATCTTCAAAAATGACGTGTTGTTCGATTTCTATTCGCATGCGTCTAAGAGCTTGCTTGATAGGGTTAGCATTAGGATCTATTGCTAGTTTGTGGACTGCTATGCTAGGAGATAATCCGAGCATCTCTTCATAACTCCATCCAAAGGAGTCCTTAAACTCAGCCAACAGCTTAACTAAGTCATTGGTTTCTTCTTCATTTAGCAATGAACTGATGTATGTCATGCATGGATTTTCTTCTATCCCAAGGTTGATTTCTTTAAGCTTGTCAATTTTTAAATGAATCTCCTCTTCAAATTTTGGCAATGCATCTTTGATTTGAAGATCATTTGGATCATCTGAGGTTACTAAACACACATCCTCATAAGAGTTGGTTCGGTGTGAGAAGAATCTTCGACTCAGATGTGACAAAGCATATCTTCATCAATGTACTAAATCCAGTCTCTTGATTGTACATATGTTGTTCCATGCTTTTCAAAGTATTCTTTTGTGAGACCATGAATAAGATAACCCTTCTTTGCAAAATTATGAACACAAGGAGAGTACTACAAAAGGTAATTCATTAATTCTTTGTTTGAAATATCCTCAAGTATTACATCAGGCCATAGACTTGAGGATGATGAACCCAAAAAGAATCTCTTCGTCTTGACATCTCTGGAGGACTAAGGGGCTTCCTTAACTACTAAACCATCAAGTTTTTGAGATGAACGTGAGGTTAGAGCTAAGGTTCCTAACTGCTGACTAATAGTTTTACAAACATTTGATTCGAATTCTTTGCTTTGTTTGGATTCCTGGTCTTCATCGCTATCCAGCTCAAGTATCACCTCCAATGAAATCCGCTGAGAGGGGTTGACGGATATGTTAATGACATTAGACTCTTCCTCTGTATTAGATTCCAAGTCTTTATGAATAGTAGGGGTACTCTTATGAATTGGAACATAACCCATGTTGGCTGATGGCCAACCAGGGGGTCTTCCACTTCTAAAATTGGCTCTATTTTGCCTTTCACGGTGGAGGTTGTCATCCCATATGTCCATCTAATGGAATGAGCTGGGTGGAATGTGATATCGACTCTATTTCTTCTTCAATTTGTCTTTCTTATTCACTTGGATTTTAATTTTCTTTTCATTTCTTTTACTTTTACTTTTCTTTATTTTTATTTCTTTTGAATTTGAAATTTGTCCAAGTTCATGAAAGGGTGTTTTAAAGAAGATAGTAGGTCACATCCTCTATATCTCAACCTCTAATTAAAATAGTTTTCATCTTTTGACACGATCAATCCCATCTCACTTGATGCGATGGAGGGATGGAATCATCTTATTTTGATGTATCCAAGGCATACCAAGCAAAGTGATGAATGAAATATTTGAATCAATGATATAAAACTTGGCTTTAGTCTTCCAGTCACCTATCTCCAAAGGTAACACTACAAAACCTAAAGCCCTCTCGCCTTATTCATTGAATCCTCTCAACATCATCCGATCTCCTTGAAGTGTGGAGATGTCGATCCTTAAATAGGCAAGAGTCTTTAGACTCATAAAGTTCACCGATGCACCAAGATCGATGAGAACTCTGGAAAGTTTGAATCTTCCCATGTCAACTATAATATAGAGGGGGCGGTTGTGCTCCATATCCCTCAGAAGTAGGTCTTCATTTGTGAAAGTGATTCCCTGAGCTTCTTTGGAATAATGTGCCTCCTCATCAATAGCGATCAACTGAGCTAAGCATATCTTAGGATCAAAGAGAGCCTTGATTAATGATTCCCTCATCTCTTTGGATAAGACAAGGGCATCGTATATGCTTAGCTTAGATGGAAGCTTTCTTAGGTGAGAGAGGACATTGTAGTCCACCTTGGGCTGATCCTCTATAAGCATATCCAAGGGTTGAGCATCCTATGGAAGGGCTTCTCAATCCTCTGAACCAATGACTTGTTTCCCTCTATCTTGAGGTGCTGCCCAAGGCCTTAGAACCTTGCCACTACGGAGGTTGACTTCGGTGATCTCTTGTGGCAGGACAATAGAAGGTTCTACTCAAGCTCTATAGCTTCTATGGGACCCTATCAGATGATTTTAAGTCTATCTCAAGAAAAACCCATAATATTCCGTAGGAAAGTCCAACTCAATTAGAAAGAGGAAGATCAAAAATTATAATTGTTGTTTAGACTTGAAGAGTTATCATTAAGATTGAGACAACCCATCGAGGACACAGATATAATTTAGGCTAGCTTTATCAATTTCCATTTGATAGGAGGTATAGTAAATCATGTAAAGTAAGGGGTGAGGGATTTGATGCCCTCATCTACACCTACAAGATGTTTATAGAAGATGAAGAGCTAGTGAAGTAGAGGAGGTCACTGATGTAGTTGCAATGGTGGTGGAGGTTGGACTAGGTCAGTGGTTGTGCTACTAGGCTATCTGAGCAGGGCTCTCTTATTTTCACGAGTTGGCTCGGCACTTACAAACCTTCCTTGATGTTGGAGGTTTGAGCTCGCTCAGGCACCTGCAAGGAAAGTTTCTTGATGTTCGAGCAATTTTCTTAGAGGTTTTGGATAAAGAGATATCCCAATCTTCTTTGGTTTTGGAAGGATCACAACTATCCTCAAGGATTACCTTAATAGAACTGGATGGTTGTTCCATAAGCTATTCCTTTAGGATGACTATATCACCGGTCTTGAAGCTATGTTCAAGCTAGTCCTTAAATGTGAAGCGATCTTCCAAAACATGACCAAGCATATGGTAGGGAAAAAGTTAGGATCATGGCTTTTGCCCACTTCCTTCGGTCTCTAGGTTGGTAGCTAAAATTAGGCTTTAAGAGATTCTTAAAGATCTTTGATTACCTCCCTTTTAAATGAAAAGGCTTATTAAGTTTATCCAAAAGTAGGTGGACCATGGTACTGGTGGTGGGTATGTGTACCACTATTCCGATGATGTGTGGCTGAGGAGAAGGCAATGTGGATGGAGGCTCTTGTGTGGTGGTGGTATGGTGGTGTGGTAGGAGGTGGAAGTGATGGGAGAGCAGGTCTCTCACTCTCTGGTTGTTTCCCCTTGTCTATTGCTATCACTACCCCTGGTTTCTTCTCATATACCTTCGACTTATTTTGTTGGTAGATCTAGAGAAGGAAAGCTGGCTTATCATTTCAAGCTAGGTGCCTTCGATTAATTTCTCAAAAGTTTTGTTCTTTGAATCCTTTGAGCATGGTGCCATGGATATTCTTAGCGAATCTCAATGACATATTGTTTTTGTGGTTTGCATTTCATACTCATATTATGCCATCTGAGATTATAATCAATGAGGGACTCATAAGGATTTTATTGAGCCATAACGAGATCACCAACAATGACCCTTTGTTGAGCTTCAGCAAACATCTTGATAAAAAGTTTCTCCAACTCAACAAAGTCTTCACTGAACTATTGGGAAGTTCATTGTACCAGTCAAATGCTATACCCGTTAAGCTACTAACAAATAGACATAAGAGTAAAGCATCATTGCCACCAGCATTGCAACCGTTGGCCTTGAAATGTGCAATGTGTTACCTCAAGTTCCCACTACCATCAAAACTATTGAAAGAAGTTGCTACGAAACCCTTAGGATATTGGATGGCATTGAATTCCTCCTGGTTGGGTCTACCCTTTAGAACTGATTATTCTCCTCGGGCTTGATCCAACACTTTTCTCACTTACTGCTCAATTATCCTCTTGATATATTTTTCTTGTATGGAGGTACTATCCACTACCTTCCTATAAATATTGGTGCTACCTTGCTCTACTAGAGGTAAAGTCTTGGTTGGATCCAAGACATGTAGCAACTCTGGCTGACTGGTCTCAGCTATAGTAGGATGAACTACCGGGGCTTTATTTTGAAGTACTAAGATACTAGATCATGCCTCTTCTCCATCCCATCTCATCTTTCTACTTTATCTGAAGTAGGTGTTGGGTCAGTAGGTTGTGTCTTCTGCCCAACTCCTCCCATAGTCTATTGCTCTCTAAGGAGGGATCCTCTAGTGTCTACCATGCAAACCCCTACTAAATCTCCCAATAAATCATATTCATTGGGATTGAAGCTAATCTTCTCCTCATCAGATCAGCCATATCCTAAGATCTCTTTCTTCTCCATGAGATAATGGGCTACTATATCTTCTAGAGAATGATCTATCTGAACTGGCACAAATGACTTTGGTTGACCAGTGGTGGGATCACTATCATGTACTATAGGCACCAGACCTCCCTCTGCTGGAGAGTTAACATTGTGAGGGCTATACTTGCTGGAAGAAATATGCTCCTAATTGTCACTGAATCTGTATGGGGTGACACTCCTAGGAGGATCTATCATCATAGGAGTAATTGAGCTTTCACCTTATCCCTCGATAACTGGTATCTCCATCATATCTTTGTGGTGGCGGTGATGGGATGACTATGATACCACGGGTTACCATTCCTTCCTCACCGTGATTCAGAAGGTCGGCAGGAGCTCGGCCACTGATAGGTGATGTAGATGGAATGACATCCTTTGGCATGGTCGGATCACCTGGGGTCCTCTTCTCCCAGATGTGGCCTTCGGCTTTTTAGTGGGCGGAGATCTTTGGAACATGGATCAAAGATGGTGGACTGGGGGTAGAGCGGTGTGGTGAAAACACCACCAACTCTCTCTGAACAAGAGCTCCTCTCCTATGATGGGTAGTCCCCATGAGCAAAATGTTGTCAATTTGATCAACATGGGTAGCGCACCGATCAAGAAAATCAACAAGTGCAGAGGCCACTGACTACCAGCTAAACCTCCGCCTATCTCGGCTGGTAATGTGAACTAAAGTATGGGACTCCCTGGCCCTCTCATGTCTAATATGCTTCCCCACACTATGGGGGATAACGGATCTCAAATCAAACTGAGACCCAAACTCTGATTGTCCATAGGCTCCGACAACCTGGCGAAGAATTGTCCTTAGGCTGGCGTACGACCTCCTCTCTGGAGCACGGAAATGCACCTGGTGGAAGCAAAATCCTCTTGACATCCCTCTATAGACCAGAGAGGATGGAACTTTCTTTGTAACCGGTGAAACCATCATGACCCACTATACATGTATATGTGCCTCCATCTCCCTAGCAATGTGAGTGTGGTACCACTTTATCATGCAGTTCTTGTTTCTTTTTTGGGTCCTGGTATGGCGAGCAGAGTAAGAGCTAGACCTAACCTCAAAAATAGGGGAGATAATCCCTGGGATCAGGGGAGCCTTCCCCTTGGAAGGTGCTAGTGAGTGGGTGCTAGCCTTGATTGGGATAGCATGGGGAACAACTAGCACTGGCGCTGTCATTGACACTACTACTATGGTAACCACCACTGCCTTCCTCTTTAGTGAGGGAATCTCAGAATGTGACGGCAAGTCAACCCGAATGACCGGCTCCTTCTCGGCCACTATGCTCCTACTAACAGTCATGAGGGAGGTCCCCTCACATGTAATTCATGCCCCTGCAAAACCTCGACCAAAGTGGATGAGGTGGGCATAATCAGAGCGTGGGAGGTCAGCTTGATCTAAGGACAGATCCATCCCATGGGGAAAAGTGAACACATATCTTGGCACTTCCATTGAATCAAACTGTACTGAATTGAGATTGAAAAATTGACTAAAGCCGATTGAAACTGCAATGTCAAAAGAAAACTTGAATAAGATTGTCTAGCTTTGTTGATTTTGAATTTGAATTTAGAATTCGAACCCATACTCAACATCTTGAAAATGTTAAGTCAGGCTCAAATGGATTTAGAAGAGATTTTGGGATTTGATTGAAATGAGGAATTTTGAATGTAGAATCCACTTTCAACAAATTTGGGTATGTTGAAAATGGGTTCAAATATTTTTGGAGAAATGCTTCCATAGGTTCATATTTGAATTTTGATTTTTTTTAATTTTGAGGACCCTTTATTTAACAAATTTGGGTATGTTAAAGTAAAGGGTCAATTGATTTTGTTTTCTTGATTTGTGATTTTTGGAATTTACTCACTTAGCAAATTTAAGTATGCTAGGTGAGGTGTTTGAAAACATTTCTTCTTTTTCTTTGTTTGCTTTATTTTGTGAATCATTTGTGAATTGAAAATAAGGGAATCCCCATTTAGCAAATTTGGGTATGCTAAGATGAAGAATCCAAGTGTGTTTTGTTTTTTTTTTTAATTTTTGAAAATAGGAATCTTAGCAAATTTAAGTATGCCAAAAAAATCCTAATGTGTTTCTTTTGTTTTGGATTTTTTTTTGAAAATGGAGGCTTCACTTTAGCAGATTTGGTATGCTAGAATGAAGTTCCAATGTTTTTTGAAACTTTTTATGAAATGGAGATTTCAATTAGCAAATTTGAGTATGCTAAATGAAATTCCAAAAAAAAAAAGTGTTTCAAATTTTAGTTTGGATTTTATTTTGAAAATGGAGACTTCACTTTAGCAAATGTGGTATGCTAGAATGAAGTTCCAATGTTTTTTGAAATTTTTTGTGAAATGGCGATTTCACTTAGCAAATTTGAGTATGCTAAATGAAATTCTAAAAAAGTGTTTCAAATTTTGTTTTGGATTTTGTTTTTAAAATGGAGACTTCACTTTAGAAAATGTGGTATGCTAAAGAATGAAGCTCCAAAAGTGTTTTAAAAATTTTGTTTTTGAAAAATGGAGACTTCATTTTAGTAAATTTGGTATGCTAAAGAATGAAGTTCCAAAATTGTGTTTCAAATTTTTGTGTTTCGAAAAGGGAGACTTCACTTTAGCAAATGGGGTATACTAGAATGGAGTTCCAAATGTGTTTTGAAAAATTTTGTTGTGTTTTGTTGATTTTGAAAAGAGAGATTTCCATTTAACAAATTTGGGTATGTAAGATGGAAACCAATTATGTTTCATTTTTCAAAGATGTATTTTCGTGTATGATTATTACTTTTTGAAAGAGGAAATTCCAACCTAATCATATATATGGAATATGTTAAGTCACATTTCAAAATAATGTCATTTTATTTGGAAATGAAATCTTCATTCAATAAATTTGGGTATATTGAATGGAGATGTTCATATGTGCTTTTCAAAAGTTTATTTTTGATATTAATTTGAGATGAAACCTCTATTCAATAGATGTTGGGTATATTGAATGGAGAGGTTTCATATGTGCTTTTTGAAAATTTATTTTTGATTTTGATTGAAAATGAAACCTCCATTCAATAACTATGTGTATATTGAATGGAGAGGTTTCATATGTGCTTTTTAAAAATTTATTTTTTTGATTTTTTTTGAAATGAAACCTCCATTCAATAAATGTGTGTATATTGAATGGAGAGGTTTCATATGTGCTTCTTGAAAGTTTATTTTTGATTTTGATTGGAAATGAAATATCCATTCAATAAATGAGTGTATATTGAATGGGGAGGTTTCATATGTGCTTTTTGAAAAGGTGAAAATTCCAACTTAACACATGTGGAATGTGTTGAGTGGAATTTCAAAGTGGTGATTTTTCTTGAAGATGTAACATCCATCCAACACATTTGGATATATTGAATGGAAAGCCCCATCTTTAGATTTTGTGCTTTTTGAAAGTTTAGGATTGTTGAAATTTTATTGAAAATGAAGTCTTCATTAAAATGAATTGAGTGAAGAAGTTCATTTGGGCTTTTGGAAGTTATGATTGTTGGTTTCATTTTTGAAATGTTTCTACATGAAATAATTGTAAAAATTGTTGGATATAGTGCAAATAGTTTATTAAGTGCATTTTAAAAAAAGTGCTTTTGAAAAGTAAGACTTTCATGAAGGATTTATTTTATCTTTATTTTTAGAATGAACCTTTCCTTACTATAAAAATGATAAGGAGGAAGTCTTTAATCATTTTCTTTTTATTAATTTTTTAATTTCACCCATTGGGCAACCCAATGGGGGTTTTAAGACCAACACAGGGTGAGGTCTTAAAACCTAAAGATGTTGGCTATCATAACTTAAGGACAAAATAAGCTAAGTGCCAACAAACAGAAAGATAGTCTTGGATTCATAGAAAAGTACAAACCCACTATTGATACTTGGAGACAACGACCATTTACAAAAGATGGAGAGAGGAACTCTCCCAAGTGGAGTTGCTAGAAATATCTATGGTGAAAATTTTATGTATATTCCTGCCTTCATCTATCCCCTTCTAATTCAGAAAAGAAGGATAAATGAAAACATAAATATATAAAAAATTATGCCTTGTCGGGATGCCACGTAGATCCACAGATGTTCTCATTAGGGTGATCGGGTATGACATTCAGGAGAGGTGTACTATCTCAAAAGATAGAAGTCACCCTATAATGGACCTAATCACCTTAATAAGGACTCCTAAGGACCATGGGTCTTTGAAATGTACTAGAGATTCTTCCCCTACTGTACATGAAAAAGTAAAGCAGGGTTTATTTTAAACTGGGTTGTTAAGTTCCCTACAGGGGCAAGCCCCATAGTTAATTTCATCCTAAGGAATGGGATTCCATAAGAATACTCGATTAAGGTAAATGATCATTGTCTCCAAAGATTTTGAAAAGGTAGGAGTATCAATTGATTAGTTTATTTTTAGAAAGTCAAGTGGAATCGATCAAGAGGAGGGAGTTCTTATCGAAGCCAAATGAAAACAAGTAGGAGATGCTTAAGATACTAGAAAGCCTAGCAAGCATCCCAAACTCTCCTATGGTTAGGCTTTACATTTTTGAAATTGAATTAATTATTTTGAGTTGAATTTTTATTAGAAATGTAGAGCTTACAATTCCATGACACAAGGTCATGATAATGCCTAAGAGGTGAGGATTTATGCTTGTAGCCCATAAAGGGAAGTAGCAACCTCTAAACCTAAATCTAGGAAGCCTTAGCGAGGACCAAAAGCATGACCTAAATGTAATGCAAAAATGGGTATTTGGTTTACCTCCATAAGAGAGGATAAACCACTAGTCAAACTTACAACCTTTGGGAACTAACTCCTACGGTTTTAAAATATGTAGGCAAGTCAAATGCTTATATAAGATAGCAAGGTTGTTATTTATTTAGAAAGATACTAAGTCCTTAAACACACTCCCTAAGAGACTAGATCATGTAGGGGATGCTTTAATGACTTAAATCTAATGCAAATTTTCATCATATTATTTTCATTTTTGGGCAATCAATTTGACACATTCTTTAGGATTCTTTATGCCTAATGCATGAGAAATTAGATTATGGGCAAAAATTAGCAAGATAAGGAGGTGTGTTTCTACCGTGGCTATCACACATCAAGCTAAGTTCTCTAGCAAAGGTGGAAGCCCTCCAATTAAGAGTGAAATAATATGCTTTTTTATGCATGATGTTAGAAAAGTAAGACAACATCCAACAAAGGGGTCTCTAATTCTTTTATCTTGATTTTTAACTTAGGCTTTAGATGAGGTTATGAGTTGTTTATTTTTAGTTTGAATTGATTAGTTGGTAGAAAGTTTATTTTCCTAGGAGCCTAATCATCTTCCAGGCCATACATCAAAGCAAGGAAGAAACTAGAAAAAGATGCCATCTTAATGCACAAGCTAAACAAACATTAAATATTTTATAAAGCTAGCATAAAAGAATAAAAGCCATTTGTGGTCGGGCTCCATCACAAAATCAAAAATCAAATTGGGTAGCCGAGCTCTACCCTTATACAACCCGGATTACAAATCAATTAATTATAATTAAGCAAGGAATTCAAGTTATGGGGGTCTTCATTCTTCTTTTCTTTTTTCTCCTTTCTTCTTTTTGTCTTTCTTCTTTTGGTTCCTTCTTTTGGATGGTTTGAATGTGGTTGCTCCAAAGGCTTCACATGGTACATAAGATGTAATCTTATAACCCATGTTCATCTAATCCTCCATAACAATCATTCCAAAATCTTAATTGCAAAATTACATGAAAATGGAAAAAAGGAAATCTAATTAAAACTTACAAAACAGAGATTAGCTAAACAAATCATACAATTAAGCATGTATATATATATATATATATATATATATATATATATATATATATATATATATATATATATATATATATATTTGACTTAGCACCTTACAAATGGGTAACCAAGTCCACTTGGCCTATTGAAATATGCTTAGGGGTATAAGCACCAGCACAACAAAATAAATTTTATTTTATTTTATTATCGCGCCCCTTAAGCACAATTCCCTATAGAAGATAATGATTAGACTAAATCATCCTACCATTTAGTCTACACACATACACCCTAATATCCAGACTAGAAATAATACATCACAAAATAAAAGCAAACATCAAACCATGCACTGCCCTAACATAGACTAGAAGTGGTGATTTAGCCTAATGTGTGTGACATTCAAGGTTTGTGTGGTATGCTTAGCTAGGGATTTGAGGTTTAGATTTCCAGAGTATGAAAATGTTCTAACTTAGATGGTGGTTTCAATTTAAGTTGTTTAGTTATTTTGAGTTAATTTTATTTTGTGTTTTGATTAGGTTTGAGTGAATCCTACAATTAATTACTAAGTTGTAAAGAGAGGAAAAGAGAAGATAACTTCTTTTTCCTCTCTACCTTAAGCAATTTCTAAGGTGGATTCATATTTGACTTTTGTTTAGTGAATGTTTTATTATGTGTTTTAATTAATCCTAAGTTTAGATTTTCCCTAAACAAACATATTCAAAAAGAAAGATATTTTAAGATTAAGTGAATTACCACAAAACACACAACATTTTATTTCTTTCCCAACATTTGTAACATGCATATGGATGATTCCGAAGCATATCTATACATGCAAATGGAAACATTTAGTGCACCTTAATGATGAATTCTAAGAGAAAGTGTTTAAGAAATTTAGATGTTTTATGATGCATGATTTTCATTAAGTAGAAAAGAGGGATTCTTTTATCCATTTTTCATATGCACATTTATATGTATGAAAGGCATAAGTGAGCACAACGCCATTGTTACCACCAGGGGTGTAAGGTAGAACCTACTTATTGCTACTTAAATCCTCGCAATCCCAGGGTTGTCCAGACTAATATACCACTTTCCTTAAATACATATGCATGTACAAAGAAAATAAATGGAAAAAGAAAGATGCAAAAGTTTATATTTATTTGTTTGATTTATTTATGCAATTTACATGTGTAAGTGTGGATGTCCTTCTTAATTGATAACATAGGAATTAATAGGTGGATTTAAGCAAGTGTTATGTTCTTTTCAAATGAATCATACACTTTGCAAATCTATTCAAAACTATGTTAAAAGAGAAGAGAAAAAAACAATGCACATCTTTATATTTTCCAAAAACATATAAATAATTATAACTTGCATACCTTTCAGTTTTGATATTTTATTTATAAATTTTAAAATAATTTTAGATTTAATACTGATAATAGCCATTCATATCCTTACTTTAGCCAAAACATGCAATTTGACATAAAGGAAACATTTCATTTTAAATTTGATTTTTAGTAAGCATGAATGCATGATTTTCATATGACATACACATTTAGAATATTTGGAAAGAAATGAAGTGATGAAAGCATGTAAATTCATTCATCCTAATTAATTCTAAAGATAATCCTATGGAACAAGATTATTTAAAAGTGAATTTATTTTAAAGAGATTTTGTTTTATTTTGAATTTGATTTTTATTTGAGAAATATGAGAAGGTTTTCTAGTCCTAACCCATTCCCACATGTGTATGATGTTTTAGTTTAATTTTTAGGTGAATAGATCAATTTTATGCTTTGGTTAGGTTAAGGTGCAAATTAAATGTATTAATTACCCTTACCGATACCACTTTAGCATTTTGAATCAAATAATTATGAGCCAATGATATGACATAAAACCACACAAGGAATTTAAATCAGTAATTCACCTAGGAAAGAAAGGGCCTAATGCAATTGGCTCAAATTAGTGATTAATTAAGGGTTTAATTTAAGTACTTTCATAACCCTTCACATGTGAGTTGGATTTTGATTTCTTTAGTCTTGGGTTATTGAACACCTAAGCACCTAGCCAAGAAGGATTGATCAAGTTCTGGAATGTTTTGATTTTAAAATCAAATTAATTAAGGAAGTGATTACAGGATTAACTCTTAATTAAGTTTAGATTAAAGAAGGAAAGGGGTTTAGGGAATGGCTTAAGGAAAATTCCCCAAATCCATTCCATAAACCTCTTCTCTACTTAAGTAAGGCTTAATTAACTTAATAAAGGGATTAAACCACTATTCATATGCTTAATTACCCTTAATTACATAAAGAGAGTAATTAAGGAGTCATTAATTGATCTCCCTAATTAACCCATCAATAAATCCTAAGAAAAATAGGGGATGCAAAAGTCATCCCCCTAAATGAACATGAAAAGTTTGGGATTAATTGGTAGGATAGTAAAATTCATTATTAAAATTTTTCATTGGATTTTCATGATTTTCTAGAATTAAATTTGAAGTTTCCATGATTATCCATTAATTAAATGGCCTAATTATGTGATTAATCTCGTCGGTGCCACGTGGAGGCTGACATGGCATGAGCTTTACATGTGGTGTGATGAGAGAGGTCACTTAAGTTATCACATCATAGCCATCGGCGGTGATGCTATCTCCTCATCCGTTTGATCGATCAGGATGATTGAGTTCAAGTCGGCAGTTCTTAAGGGACTAAATTAGGGATCATACATGTCTTAATCATGGCCATCCGTACAAAATATGTGGATGGATGGCCCATGATCCATCACTGAGTTTTCCTATGGGAGAGGTCATCCGTCCACCCTTTAGGACAAGATTCGAGCTCACTTGAGCTGAGATTGAACTCAAATTCAACCAACACCATCATCATGCAAGGGAGAATACATCTAACGTTCAAATTCTCATAAGGTGAGAATTTCTTTCACAAAGGACCCCGCCATGTCTACTTTAAGCTCAATTTTGATCCATATCTCACCGGAGGCTATCACCGGTGCTTGAATTTGATGAGGTAGCTTAATCTAGTGGAGATGAAGCCTTGTTAAAAGTTTCAAGCCTTGGGGCTGAGTAGATATCTCTATGGACCAAGCTCACCTTCAATTGGGCTTGGTCTTGGTCTAGCTCCCCTCTCCCTTGCCTTGAGAACTTGGATTAAGCTTTAGGAAAGTTCGATTGAGTCCTTTGAAGAAGCTTGTTAGAGAAATTGGCTTGATTTGAAGTATTGAGTGAGATGGATATTTGGTGGAGCTTCCCTATTTTCAATTTGAAGAAATCAAAAATGGAGAGATGGAATTGGGTTGAGAAAGCTTGGAGGAACCTTGGGGTGCTTGCTCTGAGTTCCCTTAGCTCAATCGAGTGTGTGCATTGTGGAATGATGTGGAATTAGGGGGAGTAAATCTCCCCCTAGGTGAATCAGATGACCATGAAGAGCTTTGCCATTTTGATCCAATTCACCATATTCAATGGGTTTGTTAGATTGTTAGGACTTGCACATGGTTCGATTTTGAGTGTGGAGTAGAGTAGTGAAGCTCCCATGTGCTTTAATTGAGTGGAGGAGGGATCCCATGTGCTCAATTCCTAAGTGGGTGGTCGGTTTGAGCCTTAGGTTGAGTTGGGATGACCCAAACCCATTGGGTCTGGTGCACCATCTCCATTATTGACCATTTGGTCCACTAAAAGGATGCCAAGTCCCCATGAAAAGGAATTGACCAAATTCCAAGTGGTTTTGATTTTAAGTAACCCTATGGCCTAGGGGTAAAATGGTCATTTGGCTTGGATTTCAACTTGAATATGTTTGGTATGATTGAAAAATAGGTTAGACCACGTTTCAATGAATTTGGAGTTGATTTGATATGATTTTGCTAATGTTGACCCATTTAGATCAAATTGTGTCAACTTGGGTCAAGTTGACCAATTGGTCAAATTGGGTAAAACTAAGGGTTGGTTCAAGTTCATATGACTAATTGAAATGTTTAGGTAACTTTGGTTTGGTTCAATTTGGTTTTGATTTGGTTTTGGTTTATTTGATTATTTAGGTCAAGTTGGGTTCAAGGTCAATTGGGCTAGGTTGGTTCTAGTTGGCCAATTGAGGCTTTGGTCAAGTTCAATAAATGATTTGGAATGAACTTGACCCATTAGTTTCAATCAATTTGGCTTAAATCAAGTTTTGACATATTTTGACTTTTTAGGTCAAGTTGGGTCAACTTGGGTCAAGAGGCCAATTGGGCTGATTCATAAGTGATGACCGATCAATTTCAAACATTGATCATGAATGAGTTTTGATCAATGGTTTCAATCAATTTGGCCTATGGTGAATTTTGGCTATTTTAGGTTTTATTTTGGCTAAGTGTTCACTTGGTCAACCCTTAGGTTTGACTTGGTTTGACCTAATTTGAGTGATTAATCATCTTATGATGATTGTTGCTCACAATGTGAGGCTTAGTTGGGCTTAGTTCAATCAAATTTGGGTAGGATTAGAATTTGGCTCATAAGGTGTACTTTAGGTCACTTTGGGTCAAGTGAGCCTAAGTGGGTCAAATGGTATAGTAAAAGCTTGATTCGAGTTTGATTGAACTCACATATGAACTTATGATTGAAACATAAATCCATTTGCAGTGGTTTGAAGTCAAATGGGTTTTGATTCATTTGACAATTTGAAGTTCAAAAGGGTGAACATGATGATTTTGAATTTGGTTTGGGAAGTTTGTATGATTCATGATTGAAGGATTGAAAATTTAGATTTGAAATTGATTTGTCTAAGTCCAAGAATTTGACTTGGAAGGAGGTTGAATTTTGGTTGAATTTGGATTTGATCTTTTAAATGCTTTTGGATATTTAAATTTATATTTCATTTATATTTGTGAATATAAATGAGAATATAAATTTTATGATGAAAATTTGAATTTGAATATTTAGATATGATTTCTAAGTCCATAAGATAGAATCAAAGTGACTTAGAAAGATTTTTGATTTGGATTTGAATTTTGAATTTAGTTAATTTATATATTTCATTTACATATGTGAATACAAATGAGAATATAAATGGGTTATGAGAAAATTTATTGAATTTGAATTAATTTGGATTTGATTTAGGCTAAGTCCATAAGAGGGAATCAAAGAACTCAGGAAAGATTTTTGAACTTGGAATTTCAATCATAAGCTTCAATTATTTGGAATTGATTTGAGTTTGAGAAAATCAATTAAGTTGGAATCGATTTAAGTTTTGATGTTGATTTGATTTTGATTTTGGAGATAGTTTGATTTGGAGTTTGACCTGAAGATAGAAAGTGAGGAATTTGGTTCAAGCTAAGGGATATGCAAATTTTCCTAACACCCCTAAAGTATGACCTATTCCTATGGCTAACTCTTCTAAGTCTCTAGGGTTATGTTGAGTGTCCACTTAATCACTAGATGTGTCTTAAGACTAAGGAACTCTTAAATTCTAAGAGAAGTCATATGTTTAAGATGGAGGGGTTGAGAGCTCATCCTAAAAATGAGGTCAACAAGAAGCAAGGAAAACCAAGAATTCTCAATCCCATTCTTAATTAAAGCAATAAATCGATTAGAGAATCCAAATAAAAGCAAGATTTTATATAGGAAAACCCAACCAATATTATCATAAGCTTTGAAAATGTCAAGCTTAAAAGCAGGTTTCCGTTATGAACTTTGGCATTTAAATCATGGATCATCTCTTGTATAAAAAACATTATCGAAATGGATCTCCCTTTAACAAATTCGGTCTGATTTGGGGACATAATTTTAGGAAACAAGATTCTCAACCTTTTAGTCAAAATCTTAGAAATAAGTTTATTAAAAGAAAGAGCAAAGCCTAATCGCCTAAAATCACTCCAAATTTCAAGATTATGTTTTTTTGGAATTAAAATAATGGCGGTGCTAGCAAAATATTTGGGGAGAGTACTACCCTTAAAGAAATCAAGAATAGCTTTAACCAAGTCCTATTTAATGATAATCCAACCATTTTTAGAACAAGAGGGTAGTATAACCATGAGGGCTAGCCATAGAGTCTATATTCAACTTTGTAAAGTGTCAGCAATTCAAGACTCAAAAGGTAAGGAAGAAAGCATCCTATTATCATCATCAGAAATGAGATTAGAGATAACTTTAGGCCAAGAAATATCATCATAAGCAACATTTTTATTAAGAAGCTCTTATAAAACAGAATCGATAAGCTCATTTTATCAGAACAACAAACACCATTATTAGTTTTAATTTTATGAATGTGATTTAAAGCCTTTTCTTTTAACCATGGCATGAAAATATTTAGTAACGATCACCATCGAGATCTATTTCTTAGAGGCTTTTGCTGCCAATAGGTCTCTTCTATGTCTTAATAACATGTTAACCTATTTTTAGCTTGAGCCAACAAATGAATTTTAGAAGTGTCATTAACAATAACGTCTTCTAAAACTATAACTTCATTCTCCATTTCTTTGATATTGACAGAAAGGTTCATGAAATAATGCTTATTCCACCAATTAAGGCATTATTTAAGTCTACTTTATTTTAATCACAATCTCCTCATCCCAAAAATAGAATCAACAGGATGGAGAGGTTCACCTCAGTAAGTAGCAACAACATCCAAAAATCTTTCATCCATGAGCCACATATTTTGGAAGCAAAAAGGAATAGGAGAGGAAGGTTTAGTAGCATTAAAATTCACAGTGATAAGCAAGAGAGAATGGTTCGAAAGCATTCTGCTTAAGTGCTCCACCAAAGTACTAGGGAGAAGGTTAATCCACAAATGGTTAAAAGAACCCGATCTAATTTTTTCCAGAGTCTATAATTATTCCAAGTAAGCTAAGACCCACAAAAGCCAATATCAATAAGATGATACTCGAGGATCATGTTATTAAAATCTTCCATTGAAAATAAGTTCAGAATTTTACCACCAACCCATTCAAAGGAAGAGGAGATAGTGTTAAAATCCCCGCCCACAAACTAAGGAGCATCAACAGAAGAAGAGAAACTAATAAGATCTTTCCAAAGAAGTCGTCTACCATTTCTATTACAAGAAGTATAAACAAATGAACCCAAACAACACCAATTATCATAAGTAATCTTAACAGTCACAACTTGGGATAAATCATCCAAAACTTGCAAAATAAAGGGAATATTTCAAAAAAAATCTAAATTTTATAGCTCAAATTAGGAAAACAATTACCAAAACCAATCATTCTAGCAACATAAGGAATGTTAGATGGAAGAATAAAGGGTTCCAAGATAGCCAAAAAAGAAATGTTATCAAGACAAACTAAATTTCTAATTCTATTTCTAATAGAGAGGGTACCAATCCCTCTCACATTCCAAATTAAGAAAGAAACTATTTATTTTTTTGGGGAAGAGCGGATCTAGTAACTCTGGCAAAGTTAGGAAATTTAGTTTTATGAGTTTTATTTTTCTTTCTAAAAATTGTTTGAAATTTATTAGTCATATCCACATCATCACCATTAGATAGAGACTATTCAAGGATATTCTTGGAATAAGGTTGCACATTTTAAACATCATTACAGGCCACTTCACCTTCTTTCAAACCATTATTATGTTGCAAAATTGGATTAGAAATCAATTCAACAATAGATGAAGAAGCAGGAGAAGGATTAGAACTATTTAAAGCATAAGTGCCTAAATCAGGATTAGAAACTTTATGCTTAGTTTGCTCACTAATCAAACCCTCATGAAGAATCACATTTTCTTCAATTAAAGGTGGCAAAGAAGCACAAATAGAATCATTTGAGATAGAATCATCATCCATAAGTTTCAAAAACATATTATTGTCCATATTATTACTAATATCAGTGTGATTCAAATGGATAGGGCCATTACAAGGTAATGCATCCTTATTAAGATGAGTGACATCCAAAGGCTGATCAGGCTTAAGAGCCATAGCATTGTCGAAAGGAGTAGTGGGAGGATCAATGCAATGACCCTCGGCTTCACGTAAAGAGTTATCCATTGGAATAGCTTTCTGTGGTTTAACCGAGGGCACCTTAAGATTGGGATCTGAGTTATTATGCATGGGTTTGGGTTTCTTAAGGTGAAGATGAACCACAAAGCAATTTAAAATTCCATGACCATGAATTTTGCAATGGGAATAAAAAAAAGGAAAATTCTCAAAATCCACGTTTTGAAAAAAATCCATATTTCTCTGATCCTAGCCAAATTTTCTTTGGAAAAGTTATATCCAACTCGATTAGAATCTGAGCAACAGATGGCCTGGTGTTAGAAGCAGTTGCCTGATCAACTTGAATAGGATGACCGAGTAGTGCACAACAAAAGAAACTCAAGATTAATGAAATGAACACACAAATTAGGAATAGAGATCTAAACTGGAACAATAGGGGATTCCTCTTTAATATCAAAATGAGGTGTCCATTTCAACAATCACAAATGATAATTGAAAAACATACAAGCATTGAGAAACAAATTTGAGAATAATCTAAATTGTTTGAAAGTTGAATCAAGACATGATGGGAATCGATCAATCTGATAGAGAAAATACCAGAGAGTTTCAAGCTATGAAAAATGATCTAATATTCTCCAAAGTAGGATGATGCAAAGAAAATTTACCCACCAATGTGAATTCAAAGGTTTTCACAAGCCTTTCCATAATCGAATCATAACACATTATCATGGGTACACCCAGAAGGAGGTAGAGATAAGCTCAAGAGACTCACCAGTGTAATTGGCCTTACTAGCATAAACATCCTAGAAGGATTTCAAAGCCAGTGAAGGCTTTAATCTAGAGACCCCCAAAGAGTCAGAAACTTTCACGGGAGTAGCCAAAATCTCAGGATTTCCCCACGGGGAAGCAGAGAATGCAGCCATGATCAGCAGTGGCACATGATAGGAGAGAAGCGAAAGCAAGCTAAAATTTTCAAAATGGAAAACCAACCAAAATTCCCATAGGAAAAGTCACAAAGGAGATGTGCCTCCACAAGGGAAACATAATTAGCCAGAGCAACCAAAAAATGGAGGAGAGAGAAGATTCTTAAGAGAATAATGTGGGGAGGGGTTTAAAGTTTAGGGATTAGGGTTTAGGGTTTAAAGTTTTAGGGTTTAGGGTTTAGGGTTTATGGTTTCGGGTTTAGGTTTAGGGTTTCAGGTTGAGGTTTAGGTTTTAGGGTTTAGGGTTTAGGGTTTAAGCTTTAGGGTTTAGGGTTTTAGGGTATAGGGATTAGGGTTTAGGGTTGTAAGTTTAGGGTTTAGAGTTTCAGGTTTAGGCTTAGTTTTAGGGTTTGGGGTTTAGGGTTAGTTTTTTTTTTGTTTTTTTAAATTTAGTCTAGTGGTAGGTTTATGTTTATTTTTATTTATTTTATTTTATTTTATTTTTTTTATTTTGACGTAAGTTTATTTTTATTTTTATTTAGTTTTGTTTATTTATTTTAGCTTTATTTATTTTAGTTTAGGTTTTTTATTTTAGTTTATTTTTAAGTTTAGGTTTAGGTTTATTTTTTTGTTCAGTTTTATTTTTATTTTATTTTTTTAGCTTTTGGTTTTATTTTTTATTTTTAGGTTTAGGTTTAGGTTTTTATTTTATTATTTTAGGTTTTGGTTTAGGTTTTCATTTTAGGTTTATTTTTAGGTTTTATTTTTTAGTGTAGGTTTAGGTTTATTTTTAGTTTATTTTATTTCAGTTAGTTTATGTTTAGGTTTATGTTTAGCTTGTTTAAGGTTTATGTATAGGTTTCATTTATTTTAGTTTAGTTTATTTTAGTTTAGGTTTAGTTTTTTTTGTTTTAGGTTTAGTTTTTTTTTAGTTTAGGGTATAGGTTTTATTTTTTAATTATTTTTAGGTTTTATTTTTTTGGTTTATTATTTAGGTTTAGGTTTTATTCCATTTTTATTTTATTTTATTTAAGGTTTCTTTTATTTTTATTTTAAGTTTAGTTTTTATTTTATTTTGGTTTTTTTAGTTTAGTTTAGATTTTTATTTATTATATTTTAGTTTAGTTTTTTAGGTTTATGTTTTGGTTTAGGTTTTAGTTTATGTTTTTATTTTTTCTATTTTCTTATTTTTTGGTTTAGATTTTTTTATTTTATTTTTAGGTTTTATTTAGTTTAGGTTTAGGGTTTTAGCTTTTAGGGTTTAGGGTTTAGGGTTTAGTTTAGGGTTTAGGGCTTAGGTTTAGGGTTTAAGGTTTAGGGTTTTTTTTGGGTTTAGGGTTTAGATTTTAGGGTTTATGATTTAAGGTTTTTACAGTTTAGGGTTTAGGATTTAGGTTATAGGTTTATGGTTTAGGTTTTAGTTTAGGGTTTGGGGTTTTTAGTTTTTTTAATTGAGTACAAATTTAGATTCAACAATTCTTCTTTTTGATTTCATCAACCAAGTAACACCAGGTTTTTTAAGACACAAGCGACGACATAGATAAAAATTAAGCACACATAGAGCAAATAAAAAACCTTAGATAACTAGAATCTCTACTATAAAGACATAGTTCCATAAGAAGTAGATCGGATCGATTGTTCTTTAGTTTCTCCAATTCCCATCAGAGCCACCTCGGCTTATCAAGTAACGGGATCCACCATCATATCCCCAATCTCTCTCGCTCTACCACCACCACGGATGTATCCTCCATCGCTCCTCTTGTCACCATAACCACCCTTTGCTTTCGACCACCACCTCCCATCCCGGCACCACCCAGTCCCCACCACCACTATGATAATTCTTTGCGCTTCACTGTCTCCCTTCTGCCAGATCTGAGCCCGAGCCTTGGTGGCGGTGATGTTCC